>AYEL01090490.1:0-103454 GCA_000484575.1 Olivierus martensii
AAAAAAAAAAAAAAAAAAAACAGAAAAAACACCCTCAAATAGCAAAAAATATATTCAACTAACGACTCGACGAACGTAGACTCCGGCATTGTTCTCATCGGTTTCGTTTGCCAATTACAGTAACTTAAAATAACCAATGACAGTAGAGAAAACATTAGTTTCACTGCATTGCTAGCCTCATTGAGTTCTATATGATTCTATGGAAAATAACATGACCATGCTATAGAAACCTGTGTCTGTATACCGTTGTCTGCGGAATTCAGTGCATATGATTCGAAATATGACTGCTAGGGTTGCCTCTGACAAAATATGTCATACCTGGTGTAATTTATTTGTTAATTTAATTTAAGGAATACTGCCAAATTATTATTTTTATTATGAAAAAATAATAATTAATTTTTTTTTTGAGAGCTGAATTTTGAGGCCCCTTGATTTAGGAGGCCCCAGGCACGCGCCTAGTGCGCCTATTCGGAAATCTGCCACTGTTATTAAGTATCACCTAATATTATGTTAAGGAACATTCATAAAGTAATTTCACGCTGTTAGGAAGGGTGAGTTATTTTTGTCAACAGATAACGCCACTTTCTCTTCTGTAAGAATGCTAAATGACGAGGCAAAACAACCCCTTCCACAGGCTGACAAGCCACGCGGAGGTCAGCCAGATTGTGGATGACTGGATCGATGAGCTGAACCTGGACTCCATGATAAATATTTCCAAGAGATGAGATTCGAGAATGAAACCCGGATCCTTTAAAGTTGAAAGCCGAATATTTCCACGCAGCCAGCACCCATCGTGGGTCAACCTAAATGTTGAAGGTTCAACGGCAGACTCGGATCCCTCCTGAAGAACTGGAGATATGGGACCCGGATCTTTCAAGGTGGTAAGCGAATGCTTTACTATCAACCCATCCGGCCACCTCAGCCTAAGTGGAAAGTGGCTACATCTTTTATCAAAACAAAAAAAATCGGTTCGAATCAGATTAAAAATATCGAAGTCAAGATGCAGTTCATATTATTCAAATTGTCTTTCAAGGCAAATAAAAAATAGAACAAGAGTCTTTTTCAGGGTCGCCGAGAGAAATTTTCGGGCCCATGCCAAGCCTGTGGTTCGGGTCCCCACTTTAAAAAGTATGTAACTTTGGTTTAATAAAAAAGCCATATAAAACATTAAGCATTTATTTAAAAGGCACAAACAATAAATTCAAAATTCCATACATTACATACTATATTATATATAAAAAAGTTTATTTTGGTACGACTGCTTTAGATGCTCTGTTGGCAGCCTGCGAACACATTATGTGACACTTCAGGCCCGACGGTCGGGCCCTTTTCGATGCCGGGCTCGTGACAAAAGTCACGGATATCACCCCCTCTCGGCGGCCCTGGTCTTCTTACTTAAAATTTGAAAACACCTTTCCATTTCATTTGAAATAAAACGCTCACGTTAACAAAATCTTTTCAATTTGATGCCGTCAAGCAACTTGATTACAAATAGTTTGACTAATGTGAACAGGCCCTAAGGATGGGACTCTAGAAGACCCGAATTCGATTCTCGAGTGAAAAGCCGAAGCGTTTCTATGCGGACAATCCAATCGACGATTAAATTTCGGTCAAACCACCGATTCATATGGTGGCCGCTTTTAGAGCCCATTATGGGCTGGCCAATTCGCATAATTCTCTTTCAACTTTCCGGTTGATCTAAGTTCAACGGATAGAGTTAGGGGCTCGAAATTGTATTCAGAATCTCCAAGGTGATAAGCAAATGCTTTCCTATGCTTTTACAACGTAATAAACTCTGGAAAGAAATCCCTAAATTCTGAATTTATCCTTTATTTTAGAATCATTAAAGTTAATAGATTAAAATATATATCATAGTTCCTCTTAGTACCCAAAGACTGGAAAAAGAATACAAAAAATATCATGAAAATCGTCTTTAATACCATAACCGGTGTGCTCAATATTATGATGATAAATAGTCCCATAGTTATAATAAGAAAATCTCCATTTTTTAACAGATAAAAATTATAGAATTAATCTACTTCAAATTTGATCTTAATAGCCCGATCACTGCCTTCCTAAATTTTAAAAAATCAAAAAATTATTAGGAAGAAATCTTTAAAGTTTGACTATCTGCCCTTTTTAAATAGCTGAAAAATTAATATATCATTGTCAATTTAGAAGATGGTCATCTTCAATGGTTTGACCATTTTGCTAAATTTTATAAAAATTCAACAGTTTACAATAAATTATTTCAGAAGTTTGAATATCTGCTATTTTTAAATGGTTGAAGCTAGAGGATTAAATGATGTGGCATCGAATTTTTAACGGTAAATCCTCAATGTCAAACTTCATAAAAATCTAATTATAATAGTTCAAATGTTATTATTAGGGGATACATATCAGGCAAACAGCATGGCAATTTTATAAGCCTCACTTTCCGTTGGAAAGTAGGCTAAAAATAAAAAAAAATATATATTAATTCAGTATTTTCCAAACTGTGGGGCGTACCCACTAGGGGATGCTAGACTATTGCAAGGGAGCGCACAAGAAGTAACAGAAGCATCATTTTTGAGACAAACAAAAAATAAATTCAATGTTTTAAAGACAAAATATCGATCTCGTTTAGTGATCTGAAAAAGAATTGCAAGTAGCAATATCTTCAATGACACCCCAATTTGAGAGAATTTGTACTGAAAAACAAGCCCACCCATAGCATTAAATAATATGTTATATTAAGCACGTATTTTATTTTTCATTTTTCTGTAACATTTGTTTAATTGTATTAAAAATTATTATACCATAGTAAATATATATATTTTTGTGTGTAAGAACTTTATGCAAAATATGGTATATTGTTTTGTAGTATTAAATTGTAAATAGAAAGTATTTATAAAATTAGATTTATGAAAATGAGGGGGCGTACCAATTTTTTTATGATAAAAAGGGGGCGTAATTAGTCACCAAAGGTTTCCAAACACAAAGTTTGGAAACCATTGGTGACTAATTACAACTAACTTCTGTTTCCGATTCATTTTTCAGCTAATAGTGGCTAACGTATTATCATCAAATATTAAATTTGCTTAAAATCGACCTAGTAGTTTTGTGCGTGTGCGTGGGATATAAATCACATATACACGCAATTTTACAACTGTTTTTTTCAATGTATTTCACATCATATGCAAATAATCGCATTCATGTACTGTATATAATTATATAGTTGAGATTTACTCAACAATTTTTGCATTTTGTCTACGAATCGTGTAAACAATCACCAAATTCAAGTTTCAATCGTTCACGGTTACTGCATTTTATTAATAGGTATTCTGTAAGAAAGTATACTGTAGTAACAGTGAACATTGATTTATTATTTGTTTTTTATTATTTTTTGTTAAGTTTATACTTTTTTGACATATCTGTATTCTCTTGAATTTGCCGAGGATGCTACCTTATACACACTTGTTAAAGTAGTGAATCTTGCTTAAAGAATATCTTAACTTTTTTAACACTGTTTTCAATCATTGACCGATTACTAGTGATTAGACTTGTCTCTTGACAAGTCTAATCACTAGCTGCTCATAGCCATGTGTATATATATAGCAGTATGGAGATCTTAGGATCAGTTCAAACATTCACGAAAATTTTGTAAGTGGGATTCGGATTCGATCACAAAATTAATGAAAAACTAGTGCGCTTTCATGCAGCCAATCCAACTAATAGGTTTTACAAAGTACGCAACGCGTGATTTATTTTTATCAGGAAAAGAAATTATAATTTTCTTGTCTTGAATTAAGGAAAAGAATTCAACTTTTTTATTATTTATAGGATGAGCAATTACAATATATACATATAGATTTAAATATTCACAATCTATTATTTGTATATAAAATTGTATGTATTCTTACACTTTGGATCTAACTTGTAAGCATTTAAATATTTCGCAATTTTTTTTGTTCATTAACTCCTGAAACACAGTGGTCTGTTTCTGATATAGTGCACAGTATAGCGAAACACAAAATACTATTATCTGAAAAATTAAATAATTTGAAAAAGTTTGTATTTTTGTAAAGAATAAATTAACATGATTTGAATATATTTTTTTCATGCTGGTAATGTTAGTTAGTAAGGAAAATAAAAATAGAAAAAAAAAGCTGGGGAGGAAAAAATTAACATGATAAAAAAATAACTCCATTCAAAACACGGTTACAATAATCTATTCTGTTTGTTTTTCTTATTAATTTGAAAAATTCACAAAATTGTGAGACTAGAAATATTCACTGTATATAATTAAATTTTTACTCAAATATTTTCAGAATCTTCAAATATCTAATTATATTATTTGTGCGTTTAAATTATTGCAAACACTAACAACTCTATCCATTCGTTAAAAAGAAACTTTGTTTAGTTGTCTAAAAATAATTGAAAATCAAATACGTATCATCGAAAATCTTGGATTTTGCTTATATTTATGGCAGAATTCGTAATGCGCCAATTTAAAATGCCATTATATATTTAGTATAGCAGTTCCTAAATACGGCATCCCTTTGTCAGTAAATAATAATAGCACATACCCCGTAAAACAGATATTTGACAACTAAAAAAACGCGCATCCTTGAAATTTTCTTACACACACCTCCTAATCATGTATATTTAGTATAGCAGTTCCTAAATACGGCATCCCTTTATCAGTAAATAATAATAGCACATACCCCGTACAACAGATATTTGACAACTAAAAAAACGCGCATCCTTGAAATTTTCTTACACACACCTCCTAGCAGTGCGTAAGAATTTTGAGAATAACTAAATTAGTATACAAAAAGAAAATAAAAATATCTACCTAGGTATAGTTGAACATGATATTATATATATCGTGAAATAGAGAGAGCTTTCACCTGAAATATCTGGGTAAATCCCTTCATTATTTGGAGATTCTGCGCTCAGCTCGCTGATTTTTATATATTGTGAATATTAACCGTTTACTGTATGTATATCTCTTGTGTACATTCGGGGATAAAAATCGTCAACTAATCTAACAATCTTCATCCAATATGGAATTATAGTATATTACTTGATAAAGTATAACAGAAAACTATTACAACTTCATCGATAGTATCTACTTATTTGTTAACTATTATTGCATAAGCAAATAACGAAATTATAAAGCATAAAAATGCTTATTGCATTTAATTCTGTCAAAATTTTTTAGTCTACCTAATAAGTTTAAGCGATTAGAAAACTTTCATCATTCGCACTGTTTTCTGATACTGAATTATTACTTAAACCTATATACGCTTTTTTTCTGTAAAATGGAAACAAAAATAGGTTTATCCTTAAATGACTGATAACCTAGTTATATCTAAGTTTGTATAAAATCTTAAAACTTTATCCACGATTCTTATTATACCGATGTCGTCATCAAAAAGAAAAAATTATTTAATAATTCTTATCATTTTGTGTCGAGCCGTGAGCTTGGCATAGAAAAGAGGTGATCATGTAATTAATATCTGTCAACAGTAAAACGATTTTATAATGCTTTTAACTACTATTTATTAAATAATTTATATATACAGTGACCACCCTTTGGGACCGACCTGACTGGTCACTTTTCACAGGTGGTCACTATACAGGACAGTGACCCTCCCCTTCCCCCAAAAGAAAAGAACAGATTAATCCAAACCGCAAATTTATATTAATTAAAATTATCAACTTGCAGTTCAAGCAATAATGGCGACATATAGCACATATCACCTTCTGAGGGACAAAGTCTTATAGCTAGCATATACCGTATTACAATTAATACTAACTGTATGTATGCATTTAACATAGTCAAACTTAAAATACTGTATAAAGGTACATATAAAATAATATAATATTTACTTTTTAATATACTGGTTTAACAGACTATTTTATCAAATTCTAATGGAATACTAATCCTTAGAATTTTATCTAATGGAAAAAATTCTAAGGAAAATACAATAATTCCTTCATGAAATTAATCTTCTTGGTCACTTTAGCACAGCCATTCTCAACCTGCGGTCCGCCAAGCTTTTACATGCGGCCCGAAACGCATAGTCGTGAATTTAATGAAAGCGCGGAATTCTTCTCCCACAACCAAAAACAAAAATTCTGATATTAAAAAAACTTTTTTATCTGGAAAAATTAGAATTTTTCTAATTTGCTAGATCCTTCTTGATGCACTCATAAAATTTTACAGGTCATGGGCCTAATTTGCTAAGTCCTTTCTGATGCACTCATAAAATTTTACAGGTCATAGGTCAGTTTGTGAAAACACAGGCCTATGGCATTCATGAATTGAGAAGTCAAGAGTTTTTTGTAGGCAATTTTTTAGAAATCAAATTTTTTTTCACGTGACACCAACCGGTAGCCGACTGCTGATATAGCATGTTGCGGCCTGCTTAATGTAGCAAACAAATGTATGCGGCTCGGGGAAAAAAAGGTTGAGAACCACTGCTTTAGCAGGTTAAAATTTCTTAAAACTAATTAAATGAGTGGTCAATATATACATTAGACAGGTGGTCACTATACGGAACAAAATAGCATTACAGCTTATGGGGAACAAACCAGTTTTTGAAATTTGGTCTCTTTAGCCAGGTGGTCACTGTTCAAGGTGGTCATAATTTAATAGGTTTTATTGTATATGTATACAGTATATATATTATACATAAACGCCTATGGATATATATGTATATCCTCTCGAATTTGCGTATTTCCTACGATCTAGATTGCTGAAATTTGGAGACAGTACAGGAGGACCACTGAATAGTTCGCATAAAAATCAGACAACTACGAATTCCATTCCAAAGTGGCGGAAAAGGGGGAAGCTGAATTTCCTATATTTAGCTTATGGAAACTTCAAAAAATCGATTTTATAATTTCAAATATGAATTGAGGTATTTCATTTTAAGGAAATTAAACTAGAAATAGTTAAAGTAAATAGATTTTTACATGAAATGTTTATATTATGTAAAACATATTTCTTTTTCCTGTTATGCATTAATTTTAAAAACGAGTCCCAACTAACCAGAGATGTCCAAAGTGGCCCTTCGATGAGAATGAGTTTGAGACTGCTGGTATAAACCCAGCTAAACTTGCATTTTTTTGTAATGTTAATTTTTATTTATATTTAACATCAATTCAAAATTTATATTAACGATTTAAAAAATGCTATTATTTCAAAACACTTATAATTTTTGAAATAGGAGTTGTTCTTTGAAAATATAATTTTGATAAAAATGCTTGTTTTTTCGCTCAGCTTTTTTGTAAAATGTTTACGCAAAAAAGTCGATCGAAATTAGTGGGGTGTTAAATCGAGATTGTCTGATTGTGTAAATGACTCATGCCCACGATGCCTACTTGGATGATTATTATCTATTCCAAATGATCTTCCATTAGAGTAGCGCTTCCTTTTTTACAAAAAATAATAGTTGACACAAATATTTATTAAAATATCGATATACGGAATTTTATAATTACATTTATGAAAGGATCCACTAATTTTCGCAACTGCTTTACGCTCCTCACTTCGAAAAATATGTTTTAGGCCAAATCACAGCGTTTTTTTTTTTATAGATACATTATTTGAATTTTATTCAATAAAGTTATTTCCAAAACAATAATTTGTACAGATATGTGACTTCGGTGTTGTTATATCTGATGTATGCATATATACAGGGGTGCATCCAAATGACGGTTAATGGGAGTGTGTTAATGACAAATTTGCCGATTAAACATTCAATTAAATAAAATTTCCCAATAAATATTGATTTTCAATATACAAAAAATTATTATATGACGATTATATATTTTTGAACCTAATTTTTCGAGTAGTCAAAAAAATTTCAAAAAGACTCCTCTTATTAATTTGATTTAATTAATTAAAAACTTAAAAATATTTATTTTCAAATTGAAGAAAAAATTTAGATATGTAACATATCTTTTTAATCTCCATACATTGTAACATATAAATGACGATACTGTCATTTAAAATACAATACATAATAAAAATTTAAAATTTCTTTGCCATATCTTAGTGGATCTATCATTCAAATAAAATCAAGACTGTTTCAGAAATCATCTTCTTTCTTGTTTATTTTAATGTTCTTATAAATTCAAATAATAATTAAAATAGAACAATTCCGATATATAATATTACCATTTATTGTAAATCGATAATAATATTTTAACACAGTTATCAATCGCAATTTTTTAAGCATTTTGATTTCCATATCTTAGCCGATTTCCAGAATTTTGTTTTAAATCTTTCCTGCTATTGCCTGAAGATTTTTAATGACAAGTTAATCCAGATTTTAGAAGGTTTAGCGATAGGAAATGATATCTATTATAATTAATAATTGACAATCATGTTATCAGTAAACAATATACAAGTAGTTTTTGTCTTTAAAAATAAAAATAATTCTGTTATTAACGTTATTGATTAGTATTCTTTTTTTTCTTGTATATTGTAAATATATATTTTGCAATTTATTCTTGGCCGATTTATTAAATTTTGCCAACTTAATTTCTGAATAGGTGATTTCTGCGATAATTTTTAGTTATACAATGTTCTAATCTTAAATAAAACACAAGAAAGAGAATATTGTACAGTACGGACGACGTACACCACATTTATTGTTTTAAATAATAATATGTGAAATGAATTTTATCAAAGATTCATAAGATTCCATAAATTTACCTATTTCAAAACTAAATAATCCATTAAAGTGGAAAGAATAGCGAGAGATGAAATATTCTTATTTTAATTAAAGCAGTTTGAATCTCGATAAAATATTTATCTTATTATTAAATACTGTAATTTTGATTTACTGATATAAGACAGAATGCAACGAAGATGATATACTAATTAAAAATGTATTATCAATACAAATCACTTAATATTAAAATGGGGAATTTAGCCGAAAGCATTTATAACGTTTTAATGGAGGTAACAGCTAAAAGTTTGTCTATAGCCTACTGTAGTTACCTTTAACGTTTACTTACTCTTGTCAGTTCGGTCGGCGATTGTTGATATTTAATTGACGAATGTTTGATATTCGTCAGTCGATCGCATAAGTGGTTAATGTTACCTTTCATTGAAGATTTTTCTGACATGCATTGTTCTATCACAGGCGATACCTAAACAAAATATAAATAACCAATCGTTATAATGGAACGTAAATTCTTCCGAACAATTCTAGTTAATTGATGATAATATATAGCATTTTTTTTTAATTGTTTGGCTTCAGATTTAAACATTTACTAATTATTTTTTTATTTTAAAATTAATGCTGAAGCCAAACGTAAAAATAAAGAAATTTTTCTATTTGTCACTCCTAGATGGAAGCACTTTACCTAAAAGTTGAATGCGAGTATACGACTGCATTTATTGTTGCATTTATTAAACTGTCGATTTGCTGACGTTATTTTATAGTTTACATTTATTAATTCAAAATCTTAACATTTTGATAATTTATCATTTCTAAAATATGATGATAATATCTAATACTACTTTTAATTCTTATTTTGGTATAACTTAATTCTCGAATTAGGACTGAAATCATTACATATTCGGAAAATCGGAAATGTGTCACCAGAGAATTATTATTATATATCAAAATTTACATCTTAATAATTAAAATTTTATTTTCGAGAAATTTTATACTGAATAATACAGTATTGTATATTGTTTTAAAAAAGGTATTGATTGAAACGATTAAGGTTTAAGTTACAAATTACAATCTAATTAACGAATTGGTTTTGTAATGAATCATAAATCAAATTACGTGCATTTTTGGGAACAAGTATGATTTATGGGATGAACATATTTCTGTTCACTAAGCTACTGTATACAAATTATCAGTGTGTGAATCGAAGATCTGCATTTTGTAATGAAATAACGAACAGAACGTGAATTAACTTTCGTGATTCCGATGAATTTTGTGAAAGTCCAACTTTCACATACATCCTTTATTAAAATACAGTTGAATGACATAGAAAAAACAGAGTTCGTGTCCAAATAGAATTGGAGACAAACTTTCCTGGTGCGATGTTGCATTACCATCCGCTTACATTCATTGGATGAATTTCTCTCTGTAGTAAGTGTATATGAATGAAGGTAACTTTTAGGCTCGTTTTATTCGGATGTTTGAACTTTTTTAGTGAATTGAATTAATATTTCCCAAAATTATTTTTAACTTCTAATTATAAATTTTAAACGTTTTTGAGTTCCGACGTCATTAAAATAATTGGCACGATGACCGCATAGAGGCGCATTTTTGAAATTCCGAAAATGACATTACGAATCTTTAATATGTTCTCCTTCAAAAGAAAACTAGAATAAAATTAAACAATTTTTTTTTATTTGCTTTTCGTAACGAATCAATCAAACAATGAAATTTAATATATACTCCCAATTGCCTATATTCATATCGAATTACAGCAATCTATTCTTCCGATCGTCGATTTGATCAGTTTTTATCTTTTCAAAAATTAAGTTCGTGCGTTCTAAATACATAAATGAAGGCGGCGAGTTGCCATTTTAAAATATAGAATTTTCTATTAACAAGTATTCATTATGTTTGAATCATTTTTACAGATCAAAAATCGATATTTTTTTTCTACATCTTTATTTATATGCAATATCTTAAAACAAATCTCGTTCTTAATCATCATATTTTCTTTTCATAACATTTTAGAATATTTATTTACCCAAACTGACCTTTCCAATACGTCCAATTATATAATTACATAAACTACAAGGTCGTTAGTAATTCAATTTTAAGATGTTTGAAAGAGGAAAAAAAATAATGTATATGTTTTCCCACATATTAATAAACTGAATTTAATAGAAAGTTTTCTTCCTTTACTTTTTCCGTCTAGAGGAATTCATTTTAATGAATTCGGTTTTGTTGTTTTATCTACTTTGCCAATTCTGTTCCGTATACATAGCGTAATAATTAAGATGACATTGTACTATGAAGTGCATGCGTTCTGTTATCTGCCAGACGATATTAAATTAAAAATGCGCAGAATGTCCTATTTTTATGTTGTATTTAAATCCGCAAATAGAAATCCGTGACGATCTCTCTCTCTCTCTTCCAGCTCCTCCATGGATAACGTCATAAAACGCGAAATGACGTCACGTTGCCATGGCGATAAATGATACCAACCTGGCGATTACTTGAAAATAACTCTCATAAATATATACGAGTATTAATTACTTTTTAGAAATGTAAAAAAAAATCTGATTGGACAAGAAGCTCCACCGCGACATTACCGACCAATTAAACTGATCCATTAGTTTGATTATTAAACAAAAAAAAAAAATTGTTTTCCGATATCCCTATGTCAAAACGTCGAATAATAATAAAGATCGAGTTTATCGATTGTTTAGAATTAATTATTTCCATTCTCCATTTTTGTTACCAAGCGAAACATTCGTCCAAGACAGAATGATTTATCGTCTGTCTTTTATATTGCCTGTTAAAAATAAATTCCTGCGATTTATGAACAATTTAAAAGTTCCGAAAAGTATTTTAAAAATCTAATCCCTCCCGAAACGTTAATAAAACGAAAGATCTTCTTCTTTATAGTTTATCATCTAATAGATGCTAATACGTGACGTCACCTATAATTTATATTTTGTGATCGATACCGAATTCTTAACTATTTGTTTTTAAATTTTCGCATACAATCATTAAAAAAAAAAAAAATAAATTATATTGTATCATTAAATAAGATATATTTAAAATTTTATCATACCTTTGATTCCAAATAATATTCGATGCATTCTAATCTTTGTCTTCTAAGAGTGGTATCTGTAGCTGGAAGATAGTTTATTTTTAATCTCTAAATAAATGCACATTTTATAATTCTTTTTGTTTATTTTACAGCATATCATTAATTCTTCTCATGACAAACCGGTCTCCGGAATTAAAAAAAAATCCGATCAAGCTTCTAATATCCAATTACGTAATTGGAAGCGAAAGTATTAAATAATGATTTCCTGGTACCACTATTCTTTCAAAGAATGTAAAATTGCTTTGAGACTTTTACCATTTTTTTTTTATTTGCAGAAAATAAAATATTTCATGGGGTAAATCCGTTCATACTTTAATCAAGAATTTTCTCTTAGTCACAAAGTTCGTTTACTGTAGAGGTGAAAGTACGAGAGAATCGGGTTATTGCCTCCCTCTATTTTTCCCTTTCGGTAACTTCATAGCCTCGGTCTTTAGATTATTAGTACCAAGTTCATTACAAACTAGAACTATGGCGGTCAAGTGCTTACCCCCGAGGAAGCGAATCATTTTTCCTACAAACACGAAAGGCAGAGTTATTTTTATCTTATAAAACCTTCGTTGAGATACTACTTGCGGAGTAACCTCGAATTACCGTATCCCAGTTCGATGCACCCCCACACGGGAGACAGAATGACGTCATAATTTATATAAATGATATATTGCCGGTAAGTGCCATATGTCGACCTTCGGAGGCCGCCCAAAACAAATTTTTTTTCAAGGTTGTCTACTTTCTTTTTGACAAGAAATAAAATTCGATTAACTTTCTTAAATATTATTGTAGTATCATTTTATTGAAATATGCGACATACCTTTAATAATCGAAATACTTTCAATGATGATAAATACCAGTCGACTTTTTAAAATTTAATTATTTCTAAGGGAATTCACATTTAGAGAATGTTTTCAACTATGTTTAAACGAGGTACTAACCTTCGTCATTAAGTTTAATGGTTATAATGTCATCCGGACGAAGAGAATATTCAGTCTGTAAAAGGATATCTGAGAATCAATATTCTTAGTCCCGATTGATGTGTTGTAATGGGGAGTTCTTTTTCGTTTGATTATAGTGAATTCATCGGTAAACAACGATAAATTTTGAAAAATATGACTCCGCATTAAATATGTGTATCCCTATAGAATCTATATACACGAGCATATATTTAACTAAGAATTTAGTTTTTGAGTTTATAATCAAACACATTAAAGAAAATTGGTTTCGCGTTCTAGCAGAGATACATTGGGTCAACATTACGGAAATTTAACACTCCCATCGGTTGAATCGATTGGAAGACAAATACTTTAACTAAAAATTCAAATGTCAACGTTGCTTTTCCGAAAAACAACGAAGTTTTGACATTTTCACTGTTAATCGAGTGAAGAGGAGTGAATCAGATTTCACTTTTGAATCCCTAGAGATGCGTAACGCCATTCAGCCGACTAATTGATAATTAATAGCGAGTTGGGAGCAATTGGACTCCGACGAAACACTTCTTTTTCAGTAAAAGGAACGAACGAGACAAGAACTAGAAAGTTTTTCGGGACAAGCTTAATATTGCAAATTAGGAGCGATGGCCTTAATTTCGGAACCGAAGTGACGTAATATCAATTTGATCAATAAACGTTTTGTACGCCTTTTTCATGTCTCGGTTAAAAGAAATAACGTATTTTAACCCAATTCAGGGCGTATTAACGAAGATTCAACGTCGGGGAAAATTCGATTAAAAATATACAATTTCATATTTTGATTGGCGTCGAAAAATTCTATATATTTCCATCTGCAGACGAGCGACCGAAGCAGGCAAAAGTAATCAATACTTGGCTAGAAACATTGAGAGTTGAGAGAGACTGTGCAGCTCGTAAAGACTGTAAGGTTATTGCCAGCACTTCCATTCACTGCGGGAAATGAGTGAAGTTTATAGTACACAGTTTGGTTGGTAATATTTTCTTTTTCCCCCTCTCTTACACTCGAAAGCACGTTTGAAAATCGATGGCTTTTGTCTGCAATTTTGAATGATGTATTGACTGTTAGAATAGTTAATACCGAATTTTTAAAACAAAAAAACTTTCTGAATAATTTAATATAAAATATAATAACAAAAGAAAAAACTTTAATCACTACGCTAGAAGAAAGTTCGACATCACGAAAATTAAAAAATATTTATTTTTTACGATTCTTCAAAATTTATAGTTTGCTTTTAGCTATATTAAACAGTCTGGACGATTTTTTTTACTGCAGTTCGTCATGACGAATGAACGGCGCGGTAAGAAAAGTTCCATTTAAAACAAAAAAATGAAAATAATAATAATAAATTTATAATTTCTAGTTTGGTTCAACAGTTTGTTTGGTCCGATCCGAAGTGATCAGAACTCGAAGAGAAAATCCAGGCCATCCAATGATTTATGATCCGGTCTTACAGAGTCATAATTTTGGTTCGCCTGTCACTACCATTAAGACAGAAGCTTAAAAGATGAAGAATATTAATTCTGACATTCATATCAACGGCCGTAAAGACTAAACCAGACCAGATCAATAATGCGTCTTTTCTTCTTAACTATATGTAAATGGTATACATTATGTATGACTTCGAAATGAGTGTTTATTTTTTGAAACACACAAAAGTAATATCGAATTTTTATTATTATTTTTTTTTTAGAAAATTAAAAATTCTTTTAGTCTTAAACTTATTGAAAATATTAATGGCAGAGAAGAAAAACATCTGCAAAAATTTTATTAGGAAGAAAAAACAATAAATGGTATAATGCATCCTACTTATAGACAACAATATTGATCGGGTCATTCATTAAATATTTCGATCTGACAGCGATAAAAAGGAGTTACTTCTACTTTTGAGGTTTATAGGATCCCTTTCCGGTCGTAGAAGTTGTCAGATCAACTTTCATTGCTCCTTTAGCCTACATAATAATTAGAAAATCCAGTTTGCGTAAGTGGAAAGGTGGAACGGAAATGTCAATTTTCATAATTTAAACTTTCTTTTTTTATTGAAAATTTATCATTAGATAATATTAAGTAACGCGAGTAAAAATTTTATAGCTAGAATTTTGAAAAGGTTTTTAGATACTTACCGCACAGCTGATAAACAAGATTTAAAATATCGTACACCGTACTAGGTGTGGCGATCTGAATGCAACTAGTCGTTAGTAAGGAGAGAGTTATCAGAATGCGGATTCTGTCCATGCTGATTGTGTTGTCGGGTAGGAGGCGATCTGACTTTTTAAATGTTGTTCTAGGTCACGTGAAAGTAGAGGTGAGGACTTAACCTACTTTACAGATAAATACGCGTTTGGGTCTATGACATCAAAACGAGCAAAAGGAAAGTTGAATTGAAATCTTTTAAATAAAAAACCGATGGATAAATCTTCGCATTTTTTAAATTTTCCGACCGAAGAAACTTCTTGTTTGTGAATTTTACTTTCGCTTTTTTTTCTGCTATATATATATATATATCAAAAATAGTAACCACTTTACTAATTTATGTTATAAAATTCGAATTCTTGGTAATCCGAGAAGAATGATGTATTTTGAAACAAACCATTTCGATTTTTGAAAGGTTCCATCCATCAAGTCAACTGTCTGACCATTCAACCTGTAAAACATTCTTTGGCATTACCATCCAGATGTCAATGACCAAGACGATCTTTTTTTTTTTAGAGAAAAAATTTTTCTCATATTTATTGCACTTTCATAACTTTACTATGCTTTTTTCCCCTCTTTCTTTCTTAGATTTTTGAATTCATTTATTCTTTGAAAACTTTATCGATCTAAATTTATATAAATATCACAATGAATTTCCTATCTATATTTTAATTGAATTAATCGCGTCGAATGTAAATGTCATTCATTTCTTTTGATAAATTCAAAATTCTTTTATTATTATTATTTGAACGAATGCTTAAAAACTTAAAAATCAAAATTTATTGCTTGAGAGTAATCCACTATTAACCTAAAAAAAAGAAATAATCTTTCCCTATAAAAACGGTTAATTTTATTATACTTATTTAAAATGTTTATTGAAACTCGGAATTTTTATACTGACTTGTATATTTTTTTCTCTATTAATGAAATAATTAAATGTAAGTAAGAACATAAAAATAATACATTGAAATAAAAAAACAAGAAGTAGCACAAGTAACTTTAATTTGCTGCACATTATACTGGTTGCAGAAGTGAAAAATACACTCCTTAAAACCTCACCGTCCAGTTTCGTCTTTGTTTGGCAAAGACATAATCATATCTGGACATGGCGTAGGCAAATACATATCTAACTTCACATAAATTTCCCACAAATTATGATGATCGGTGCATGTCCACATGTGCCCTAGTAAATCTACAAGTGTTACAATATTTCAGCCACTAATACCACTTTGAAGGCATTACAATAAGACAACATGAAAAGGACCATCATTTTTTTGGGGGGAATTAACTAGGGGAATTTTGGTACTTGATGCAAATTAAGATAAATATCTACTTGTATTTAACATAACAACAAACATGCAGTGCCACCTTGTAGAACAGAGAGTTAAATCTCACTGCCTATATCTAGCAATCACTACAGGTATGCTGCAGTTATTATACAATTAATCTTAAGTTTTAATTTTTCTTACTAGTAATAATCTGTGACCATAATTCAAATCAAAATGATTAAAAGATTTAAAACAGTATAAAAATATAATGGTCCTAATCTAAAATTATTGTAAAATTAGGATATGGTTTTGCATACAAATCAAACTTTTTTACGTTAAAATTGGTCCCTGACAGAACACAATGATAAAAAAAATAATAATAAAAATTAAAGATAAAAAAATAAATAAAAATTCTTGTGAATGAACGAATAATTTACATAACAATAATTGTAGTTCATACTTTATGAAAATACTGAATTAGGATGCCATGTTGCTTAAGAAACTTGTGCAGTTTAAAACATCCTATTCATACCATTGTCAATTTGATATAATTAAGTAAGAGAGGAATTTGTACACATTTCTACTGAGATAACTCCACACATTCACAGGCGCGCACATTTACAAACATACATGCACACACACATTCATGCATACAAAAAAATGGAGATGGAGGCATTTACCTTAACATGTCGTCTTAATGAATGATTTACATTTTTTGTCACTATGGTTACAATAATTACAAGTTTTGCAAACTTTTGTCATCACATTTTCTTAAAATGACAATGTTTTGTGCAAAATATGTGAGAACGATAGTGTAGCAATAAATTATAAAATAATACATTAAAAAATGATCACTTTATCTAGGAATAAGTCAATTCCAATGTGGAATTACAATTCATTTGTGCATCATGTTGCCAATCGACACGAATTTATCTGTATAATAATAATTATAATAATAATAATAATATTAATAATAATAATAATAAAAAATAAAAAATGAGTATAAACAAACAGCCCCTATCATTCGAGTCGTCAGCCTCATTCGTCGTCCTTGCTAACACTTTTAACGTGAAACCGGGTTTTTAGGCCATTTGCCTGTCAATTCTGCTTTTCCGTCCCTCTGGAATTCCACACTAATATTAAAATTATTCATAAGAAGTAAAACATACCAATAAATATACTGAGGTTACACTTTATATCTAGCTGGCTCAGCTGGATATAAAGTGTACTATGAAGAGTTACAAGCTACTGTACAAGAAGTTAATACTGAGGTTACTTTTTGCTCTGCTTGTATCCATAAATTAAACAAATAAATTTTTAATGTTATGAGCTGATAATGATTAATAACCAAAAGTACTTCTAATTGATTTGTTTAGATCTGATTTTATTTGAACATCATCTACTGATTGCTATTAGTGCTTAGAAAAGACGTTTTGTCTAATAAATATATTTTATTAATAAAAATGACAATATTTCAATAAATTTAAATAATTTCAACCAATTATGATATACAGTCGGACCTTGTTATCTTGAACCTCTCTATCTCGAAACCCTTGATGTCAAAAAAATTTTTTTCTGTGCGCATTAACCAAACAACATAGCCAAACTTCCCCTGGCAGACAAAGTCTAAATTAAATTTTTCTAACAAAAAATTTAATTTAGACTTTATCCACCAGGGGAAGTTTGGCTATGTTGTTTTGTTAATTTGAAATGGTTAATCCCCTGATTAGTGTTAATATGAGTATTTTCCATGCACTTTCAGCATTAAACCAATTGTAATTTCAATAGTTATCTCAAAGTATTTTATTCAAAACCCTCGCTATCTCAAATTAGTTTATAATTTCTGTGCTAGAGAAATTAAAAATACTTAAGAATTTTCCCTCGCTTTCAGAGTCTAAATAAAGAATTTAACGAAAAAACGTAAATGTGCTACTGATAATCGGAACAGGAAATTTTTTGTGCATGCTTGGAATACTGAACATGCTGTACAGTAGTTTTGTTTTCTAAGTTTCACTTTTAATTGTTGATAGGTTTTCGTCAATATGATCGTGTTTATTCAGTGATATTTTCAATCATTGATTATGAGATGCAGGAGTATTTAGATGCTAATTTTCATGGAAAAAAGAGTGTCTTATACAGTATTAAAAACTACGGTATATATTATTGACATAAAAATCTTTATTTAATATTAAACCTTGATATATCGAACTCTTTATACAAATTTTTTTTTGTTCCCATGAGATTTGAGATATCAAGGTTCTACTGTATATTGTGAGATTCGAGATATCGAGGTTCTACTGTATAACAATTAATGAAAATTTGCATAATAAACTTCAATTAATTCTTTACTTCAATTTTTAGTAATAAATTTTTAAAATATTGTCCAATTTTCTTTGTTTATAGCTTATTTTATTCAGAAGATTTACCATTATCAAAAAATCATGAATATTTGGTTAGATAGCTAAGAAAAAGATGAAAAAATCTTATTTTCTTGAATTTAATATAATGAACAAAAAGTTGTGAAAGAAATATAATTTGAAAAAATTTTTCACATTGTTAGAACAATAATAAAAAATATAATAAACTGTAAAAATTTCAAATCATTTTAGTGAAAATTAAGCGAGAATTTCACAAATGAATTTTTTGCATATTAGGTTTGTTTTGAAATATCTTGCAGATGTCAATAGATTAAAATATGAATTAGAGATTACAAATTAAAAATAAACAAAATAGTTATTGATTTAAACAGATTATTATAGAATAATTGGCTGTGTTCAGCAGACTCAACAGTTCTAAGTGAGCAGATAAGTTGTAGCAGTAGCAGTTGATATATCTGCTGAATGGCAAGTAGTAACAAGTAAAGTTGTCGAAAGAAAATAGAGTATGCTGTAAATATTGTACTTATGATATAGTTGACAGCAGAAATGATTGGAATTTTTTAAGCTCTTTTGAATAGTTATATTCTTATAGCAAGTAAATATCAATCAAATTATTAGATGCTCATGAAATAACACTGGTGCAACATTACATCTAACACCATTAAATTTGTACACCTAGCCCTTGATTTGCACGGCACTCAATTTACACGGTTTCGCTTTTACACGATTTTTAAATGAAAAAAAAATTTTTTTGGGGTTTTATTTTGATTGTTTTGCATTATGCCATTTACAAAATTTTTTGGGTTTTATTTTGATTGTTTTTTGCATTATGCCATATATTTAGAAGCAATTTATTTTACTATCAGTTTATTTGAGCAGTACCTCAAATTTGAATAAACTATGTGAAGACAACGAAAAAGAATATTATTTTATAAAATTTTTGAATTATAAAATAGGATAAGTGTTCAGTTATTTTGCTAACAATAGACATAGATGTGAAATTAGCAAAATAAAAGAAAAATTGAAGTAGTTTAAATGAGTATCATATTGTCACGTTTTGTGGGTTTATGAGTTCGTAGAGATTAATAAAGAGTGAATCAGCAAAATAAAAGAAAAATTGAAATAGTTTAAATGAATAAAATTGACATGAATTGGAGATTAGAAAAATATTTAGAAAAATAAGAATTTTATCTTCGATGAATGATGTACGAGCTAAGTTACTCATATTAGAGTAATAATTATTATAAATTTAATGGAAGAAAATTAGTTTGACTCATTACAGTGTACATCAATAAAATGATAAAAAATATAGAAAATGATTTGAGCACTTTTGATGAGTCTTAATAAATGTTAAATTTTGTTTTTGATTTATAGAATTTTTACAGTTAGTTTTACAGAACTTTTCTAAAACGATTAATTTGAAAAACTTTTTTAAGTGCTGTAATAAATTACAATTAATGGAAAAAATTTTGATTGAAAACAAATTTGAAAAGAACTTGTTCCAAGTTCTAGAATAATTTAAGACAGGCTCGGAACAAAATTTTGACAATAATTGAATTCATATTATTGTGATATTTGTAGTTTCGTAAATAATCCTAACAAATTGTGTATAATAAATATTTTTCTTCTCTCTTTAAAGTTATATTTAAAAAAAATTTTAAATTTCAATTTTATAAGTATATTGATTATAGGAAAGAATTTGTCAGAATCGTTGATAGAAATTTTATTATGTTCATTTGTTATTTATTTAATTTATATTTAACTTAAAATATATTTGTTATAAATAATATACTGTATATAAAAATAAGAATTAAAAGTAATAAAAAAACTTAACTTGAACATTATATATGTTTCAGCTGCTCAAAACAATATAAAAATGGCACAATTCAAAAAAATAACATGCCAACATAAAACAACATAATATAACAAAACATTGCCACAATTAAAAATCAATTTTAGACAAGAAAAATATAAAATATTTTGTTGACCGTTATTACAAATGTATAAATTTTTGATTCTCCACGGTCCATATCCTTATTGTTTAAAATATCAATCATTTTATTAACTATTTTCAGATTCAAGCTATTATTTCATTCCATAGTAATGCATTTTGTATTTAAAAAAATTGAGATTCTATTATACAAGTGCAAGGTAATTATTCACTTGCTGTTCATCATTTGAATTATCTGGTTGTCATACAAGTATTGCATGTTAACATTTTTTTATTTATTTTGAAGATTCTAAAAATTATGACAAACAAAAGTAAAACTCACAATAAAAAATTGAGATCAGCATAATTTTGAGTAATCAAGTTTAAATTTAAACTTGAATATGATTGGATGAAATATGTAAACAAGATATCTTTAGAAAAATAAATAAATAGATAGATATAACCTGTTATAAAAAGTTGCAGCAAACATTAAAAGTGAACAAACATTTTAATACTGGGAATTTATTGTCTTAATGACATTGTATTGCCCAATAGGCAATTAGAATATGAAGGAAATTTATGGCAAAAATGACATCATAAATTACGGATGAAAATCCATGCTTGGCATTTGATAATGTGGTGAAATGCACAAATGCAGCTCACCAAATGCTATGAGATGAATGAACAATTTAAAACATTTTGAACTTAATACAATTCTGATTGCCATTCTTTTTTTTTATGAAATTACACAAATGTATGAAGCAGTTTTTGTAAATATAAATAAAAATATGAATAAAAAATTCAAATTAAAACAAATGTGATTGACTATCACTTTGATTTGAAATTAGTTTGGTTGGGTATGACTATTAAATATTTGCATAATTTACATGATGATTGAAATGATGTGTTGAATGTGAAATATACATATATTTATATTGTATATATATATTTATATAAAAAAAAACACTTCACAATACTAAAGATGAATATAACATGTTCAATGTACACATAATTCCGTTCCAATAAGAGAATGGATTTATGGATAAGAAATTATTATAAAACTTGATGACAGGAAAATAGACTATTTTTGGAATAGATTAAAATTCTGCTTTTAGAAAAAAACATGGTTTAAATGAAAAATGAAATTTTAAAAATCAAATCTTTGTTTTCAAATACCTAATATAACCTAACATTCAATTTTTTAAATAATTATAATAGAAAACATATAAATGATGATACTTAATCATCAATTATATATATATACCAACACATAAAACTCATTTGAAACATTTATATAAATGATGATAAGGCTACAAAAAAACACATGAAATAACCAAAGTATAGCATCATCAACAACTACACAGACATCATCATCATCACGATGAGTATTGTATAAATTTCATTGCACTAGGTGCATATTTGGATAAAAGCTGATATCTTTAAATTAATGTTATTGAAGCAAAAGTGTTGTGGCTACTAGTAACCACATTTTGGCCATTTTCTTTTTTTAATAATTTTCAATTGAGACCTTCATTTTAAATGGCAAATATGTGATAAAAAAGCAACATGGCACCCTGCGTGGAAGTTGTTATTATTTGGCACCGAGACAATTTCCAGTCATACACAACAGAGGCTTCGAGCCATATAAAAGATGACATCTACACAACACCAATATTACTACAATATTTGATTTTACAAAAAATGACAACAATAGATTCAAAAGCAGCGACTTCATACTTACATGATAATACATAATGGTATAAAATAAAACTTGTTTTTGTTTTTGACTTTACATAGAAATTTTTGCTATACTTGATCTGAATTGTAAATTATGTCGTAGAATTAGAACATTCTATTTATGACATAATTTTATGCTAGATATTAAAAACGTTTGATAAGAGAAAGAGAGAAAGAGATAGAGATAGAGTAAAAATATTTTTCATCAAAATTTATATAATAAACCAAGTTACCAATGTGAATTTTTTCTTTTGTTCTGAAAACAAATCATTTCAAATATTTTTTTTCTAACATTAATGATTCAGTTTTTTTTTTAAATGCTATTCTGAATAGAGTAATATTACGTTTTCACTGACAGTAGGACATTTACAAGATACAACAATGAGTGTTAGCCTTATTTTTGTTGCTCAATCCATGTGGTACAATTACACTAAATGTTTTCTGGAGAAGCAGAGTTTTAGGTGTATCGGCATATCTGATACACAACACCTTACAGACGTTATCATCAGTACATAATGTAGAATCAACATTACAGTCAGACTGCAGCTGCAGTACATAATGTACAATGAATTACAGTCAGATTGCAGAGAGAAAAATGTTTCAAGAGAAAATACTATACATGAATAATATGCTACTACCCCCACACCAAATTCATACACTTTTAATAACATTGTTATCAACTTTAGCGCATGATGCGCAATCAAATCAGACTGGTATTGGTCTGATATGAAAATGCATTACAGATTGCAGCCTTTGACATTACAATCATATCGGAATGAAAGTACCTAAATTGCATTCCGATAAATTCCAATGATAAGACAATAATTTAAGAGATAAAGTTTATAAACAACACATCTTGTACAATTAAATAAAAGTAAACTAGGAGATATAACAGTGCACATGGAACCAGCTAAAAATTGTTACAAGTAGGCTACCTCCAAAAATACAGATAGTAGGAATAAACCCAGACTCCTGTACAATCTTTTCAATTTGGTTACATTCAGGTCCAGTTGTAGTGACTTGGGAGATGGGCTAAGTTGTACGTAGCACCACTTGTCTGGAGGTAATTTGTGCTAGTCGGCATCGTCGAGTGGGCGTGTGCTTGATTGTAGTTAGGGGTTGGAGGAAGAACTCCTCCAGAATGGGCAAAATTTGGTAAGGAGTGTTGGGCATATCCCATAGCAAGAGAAGTATGTGAAAGAGAAGGTAAGGAAGCCATACCATTAGAAATGGTAGGAGTTGGTGTTGAGGATGGGCTAGGACTTGGGGCTTGGGCAGGTGGGGATGGAGTGGAACATTCTGAAACTGGTGTTGTATCTGACTGTAGCATAGACTGAGATGTTGTATTATTTCCTCCACCTGTTGCTCCAGCAGTGCTTGTAGAACCAGTAGTATGACTATCTAAACTATCGGAACTCTCTTGAGTTTGTTCTTCAGTTCTTTCATTTTTAACCGTTGGAGCCATACCTTCATTACCCTATTTATAGGAAAATATAAATTGTCTATTCTATTTACTTTTTAATCAATATAATAATTTTATTAAATAATTATATATAAAAGAAATTTAACTGATTAAGTGAAATGAATATCTATGGATTTCATAATAATTACTACTAAAAAGAAACCTGTCTTAAATTAAATGGAATTATATATATATTTTTATAAATGTAGAAATTTTTATAGTAAAATTATGATACAATTAAAATTATAATACAATTACTGCAATATATTTTTCTAATTTAATGATGTTTGCAATCTGAGATTTCAAATAAATTTATCATAATCTATACAACTTTTTGAGCTATTATATTACTATGAAATTTTCTATTGTATCAGAAACAATTCTTAAACAGCAATCATGAATAGCTAAACAGAATATGCAAATAGCATAATCAAAAATGTAAATTCAATTCCAGTTAATTTAAACTAGATTTCTTTGAGAATACCATTTGAATATTTATAAAAAAGCTAAAACTGATTTATTATAATTTTAATGGTTGATTCAAATAGATCTATATGTATATAAATTAGATTAATTATTAAAGAAAATATTAAAGAAAAATAAAGTTGAGAACAGGTAGTTCTCAACTTTATAGTTAGTTCATTCCTGGAGTGATCTTGTAAAGTAAGAACTTGTAAACAAAGAATCAATTTCCCATAGATATAATGTTAAAAATGGATTCCATTCTGAATAATGAAATTTGGCCATAATGAAATTAAGTAAAGATCAACAAAATCAATAGTTTATGATTAAACAATGATTTATCTATATAAAGAAATAAAAACATGGGTTTTAAAATCAAGAAAATAATAATAATAATAATAATAATGAAATTATTTATGTCAAATAAATGTTAAAAAATTTTTATTCTTCATTATAATTGAAAGATAAGTAGATGAAATTTTATACTGATGAACTATTGCCTTAGGCACAATCTGGGAATGAAAGTTATATACATAATCTGCTAATAAAATATGGTGGCCAGAGGATGTGCTTCTGGCCTACCATTTCGATTTTTCCAATCTCATAGTAGATAACAATTTCCACTACAAATTCAGTTATATTGTACGAGGTACGTCCAGAAACTAAGTTCCGTTTCAATTTATCTCCGCTGCAGCACTGTATTTTAACTACAAAAAAAAATCGCTACATTAGACAATTTAAATTTTGATAAAAGAGGAACACATGCTATATTCCAGGGGTTCTTAAATTTATGTAGTCTAAGAACTTCCTCTTGAACAACATTTTTTTTTGTGAACCCCATCCCAACCCTGGGCATTTTACGTCGTTCTTAAGACTTCATTTCTGGCTCAATAATCTCATAGGCACTACGTTATAATAAATATTGATAAAAATGTATCGCTGGTTATTTTAATAAATGGTCTTGTGCATTTATAGAGATGAACATTTTTATTAGGGTATAGAATAAAAAAACATAAAATGAATAAAATAGTACCGTAATAAAAAGAATTAAAAAAGTTACAAATCATAATACATTAAACTCATACAAACATTTCTTGGTCAAATATTGGTCAAAATAGATCTTATTATAATGTTTCTGTAAATAATTTTTACTTAATGAGATGGGTGCAGTCGTTTTCTTGAAACCAGAACCACAATGTCTGGCTCTATGTTGGAATGTTTTATTCTGAAGTCCGCTTCTACATTGAGTTTGTTTCTATACTTTGATTTCATATATAACAGTACTGAAAAAATATAAGTTCACATAAATATGTTGTGCAGAACGGAATCAAATGTTGGAGTGCTTTATTTGCAAGTGCAAGGTAATCAGATCTGAGAAGTAACCAAAAGTTTGTGAATTCAGTTTTGTTGAACTGTAGTTTCAAAGATGTATCGCATGATAATTCCACGAGAATATCTTGTTCAAGTATAGATAAATGTTTAGCATTAGTAACTTCCATGTTTAAATGGATTTCTAATCCAGTTGTTGCCAGAATCAGGACTGAGAAAATAATTCCTTAAGTTGCTTTTTAGAACCATTAAATGTTCAACAAAACTCTGCCGTGTTTCATTAGGGAGCTCTTTATTCGAAGTTTCATATAAAATTATTGAGTGTTGGAAAAGACTCATATACACAGTTGTGAATGCGTTTCGATCACAAGTCAATTTTTTAATAATCGCTTCTATTTTATCTTCAACTTTAAATATATTTTCAGTTGCACTTTGTAGGCTCAAATTCAGTTCATTCAAATAAGTAAAAATATCAGGCAAGTAAGCAACCTTAGCTAACCAGGAAAAATCGTTAAAACATCCGTTCAGTTCAAATTGCGTATCCATTAAAAATAATCGTATTTCATCACGAAGCTCAAAAAGGCGATTGAGTACTTTCCCCACGTGACAATCAACGTACTTCTGTGTGTAATAATAGGTGTGTATGTTGACATCTCCTCGCACAAAACTTTAAAAACTCGGGAATTAAGTGGACGAGCCTTAATGAAATTGACAATTTTAATAACTTCATCCAATATTTTTTTCAAATTTGTTGACATAATTTTGGATACTAATGATTCCTTATGTATGCAGCAATGGTTCCAAATGACCTGAGGTGCTACACCTTTAATAAGAGCAATCAATCCAGTTCTTGTTCCTGACATTACACGATCCCCATCAGTGCAAATTCCAATACATTCTGACTACTCAATTTCATTTTTGGTTATAAAATGATTCAAACTATTATATATGGCTTTAGCTGTAGTATACGAAGGTAGTGAATCATAAAATAACAAATCCTCTTGTATTTCATATTCAAATTCATATTTAATAAATGCTAACAAATTAGCATTATTAGAGACATCGGTACTCTCATTCAATTGTAGTGAGTAACATTGACTTTTGAGCACTTGAAATTAACTTAAAATTGGTAATTTTCTTAATATTTGTATAGAAATTTGCTAAATAAACAAAACGTTATTGGATATAATTTATAATTTATGACAAAAATTTGAATACTTCTATTAAAAAGTACACCTTGAATACATTTGAATAAAAATTACGGTGAAAATATTTATTTTACCATAATTTATGATAACTTTAGTGAGCCAATTTTCTTGCATTAATTCTCTATAAATAAAATCTAGTTTCCTCTTCGCTAATCTTAATACAGTATTAGTTGAGAAACTTTCATTATTTCATCATCATTTTTAGCCTACTTTACTAAGAGAGTAAATGACATTTATGTGGGTCCTAGCAATTACAGTGAGATCTGTCCGATTAATGATATTCGACAGGACTGTTTTTATGTAGATCAGTCATTTCAAATAATCTGCCAGCTGTTCCAAAGTAACGAAAGTAGGCTTGTGGTTCGTTAATTTTCCATTTAACATTGCATCTCTCCAATTTCTCAATAAATTCTATACAACATTTAAAGTAGTTATTAAAATATTTAAATATTTAAAAACTATAGCAGACATGTTCATAAAAATAATTTCTACACGAAAGAATATTGGTTTAATGATATAAGAATGAAACTATTAAATACAGTAGTAATTTTATTTATGAAAAGATTATCTTATGTATTCAGTTATGGAGAATGTGTAATTATTGATATTATAAAGGGGATCTAGTAGGCTACAAAAAGCATTAACATTTTTAATCTTTGGCTTTTGATCATTAATTGAAACAAATATTTACCTTTAATAAATCAAACTTATAACTTAAAATGAATTCTTAATTTTAAAATTATTATTAGCAATTTTTCATTGCTAAAAATTATAAATAAAGATTTTATCGATAATCTTTTCATACATAAAATTAATACTGTATTTAATAGTTTCATTCTTATATCATTAAACCAATATTCTTTCGTGTAGAAATTGAAATTGGAATTACCATATGACAGAAATAACTTTATCTTATGTATTTAGTTATGGAGAATGTGTAATTATTATAAAGGGGATCTAGTAGGCTACAAAAAGCATTAACATTTTTAATCTTTGGCTTTGGTATTTATATCTATATATGTGGTTTGAAATGCCTAGTTAAGATTGCTCAGCATTTACTTTTCTGAAGCACTTGCTAGTGACACTGCAGTATAATATTGACTATGAGAAAATGCATCTTTAAAAAATAGATTCTAACTGATTACAAAGCTTGGTCTTGAATCTTAATTATGATGATTTCACTGGAATCTATCTTCTTTGCATTCAAATGAAAAATCATGATAATTTGACTTTAAAAAAGTTATTTCTGGAAATTAAAGCATATCTGCCAGTTTGATACATACTGATTGATTTTGAATTAATCATTTTCTCAATGATTAATTCAAAATCATTGATTTTCACAATGATTAATTTTCAATGATTAATTTAGAGCTGTTGAATAATCAATTTACTGGTGATTTATTTCATAACAGCATTAGTTATTATACATTTTAAATCCAATTGATGAGGAGAAGTCACAGAAATCTCTATTGAATCTAAATACTTTACTGCAGGGGTGGGCAAACCCCGGCGCGCGGGCCGCATGCGGCCCTCCAACTAATAGCTATAATGCCAAAAATTTTATCGACAAATAAAATGGATACAAAAAATATCAAATCTGTTCCATATCTCAGCAATACAGTAATGTAATTTCTAGAGAAAAAAAATAAATAATAATTCATATGGTAAACTGTAGATGTCATTATAGTGTCATATTTCTTACAAAAATACATTTGATTAATCGTTAACCAGAATAAACGTCACTGCATAAGAAATCTGTTGCAAAATACATTCAAAATCAAATAAAATCATTTTGTAAGTCAATCATCTCAATACCTTTCGTAATTTCACGGGTGTTTGTATTTAATATTTGTGCGATTTCCTAAACAGTTGCTTTTAATTATTGTTTCAAATTTAAAATGATTAAATTATAATTTTAATGTATAATTTAAAACAATATCGACCCTGCCAAGCTTCTCTGAAAATGGTGTTTCACATTTTTCGGACTGCTAGCATTATTCAAACCCATGATTCATATAACGGCCAATGCCAATGAAAACTGATCTACTAAGAAAATTGGCTTAATTTTAATATGCCACTCTTTTATAATATCTTAGTCAACAAATGCACCCCTTAAGATCTTTCTATTTTGGCTACATACAATATATATATATCAAATAATAAGTGTATGAAGTGTTTAGACGATATAAAGAGAACACAGTGAAAAAATAGTAAGATACAGGAACAGATCTAACTTTCTGGGGTTCTGTTCTGTTGAAGCTTTTATAGGGTTTCTTTTTTAAAATTTTTTAAATAATAAAGGAACTTTTAAATTGATGTTATTTTATACTTCTGTAACAATTACATATTTTGCATTGTGCCTTGGAGCTCCCTAAAAGTTGGTGGCCCTGGGCCCAAGTCCTATTAGCTCTCATATAGATTTGCTATTGATAAGATAAATCATTGATAGAGTAAAGAATTCTTGTTTGTGTTGTGTTGGAATGCTCTAGTGGTTGAATATTCATGCAAAAGCATTAATGAAAAGACTTCTTATTTTGCTATTAATATATAACTCAATCACCAAAAGGAATCAGAAAAGCTATAAGCAGCAACACACAAGTTGGAATATGCAATTTTAGGCAATTTATATTATTAACAGAATTCTAATAAATCTGGATTTTGAAATGCCCTCAGAAAAATTTACATCAGTGCAGAACAATTTTGTTAACTTTATCATGCTATTGTAATAATTATTATTTTGCTAATATTTTAATTTATCATATATATTGTAAGTATTGTTGAATTTTTAATAGTATTTTCAGTTATATTCTGACATTGTCCAAGAATTCCATAAAATGATCCATTTTAAAAATTTAATACTGATCAGTTTTTAATATTGGGAGAAAATTATGGAACTATAAATATATTTACATTCTCATATTATTTTATTTGCATCATCATAAACATGATATAGTTAGTCTATAACAATTATGGCAAAGTTTTTATAAATTTCTCACTGTTCAGAAGGGTTTTTATGAAATGGTTTAAAAAGTTGACTTAATACATTTTTTTCTCACATTTTTGTTAATAGAACATTTTTATTGAAAATTTTAATATTAAAAAGCAATTATTTAAAATTATTAACTGCTTAAACTCTTACTGCTATTTAACTAAAGACAAAACTGCTTGTAGTGCTTTTGTCTTTAGTTATATAGTAATTATTTAAGTTGTTAAAAAATTTATTTTTAAATAAATATTTGAAATGATATATTAGCTCCATATAAAATAAATTTATTTTTGTTTATTTATAATGCTAAAAATGATAAACAGAAGAATTCTTCAGTTATACTAACAAAAAGTATCAATATCTATCTCTATTAGACGATAGAATTCATATCACATAATTTCTCAGTGCATTTAAAATAATATATATTTTAAATATTTAATGTAAATAGCTAGTAATAAATATATGTTTAAATAAAATTTTATCTTTTCCTGTTTGCCAAAATGCACTGAGAAATTATGTGATATGAATTCTATCGTTATCTTTTCCTGTTTGTCAAAATGCACTGAGAAATTATGTGATATTAATTCTATCGTCTAATAGAGATAGATATTGATACTTTTTGTTAGTATAACTAATCATAAATAGAAAAAATAAAACTTCTAAAATTAATATTTATTGAAGAATTCTTATTTATTTTAATAGAATGAAGATCATGATAGCCATCTGACATTTTACCTTTATCATTCCATGGATTCTGGTAAGTTTGTAAATTAAAAATCTCTTTTTAAAATGATTTTCTAAATTATTTCAAAAAATATACAGTACCTATATGATGATGATGATTTCACTAAAATAATGTTGGCTGTAAAATAAAATTATTAGTACAAAAGTTTAAAGACAATTGCAAATTACAACAACTTAAATACATATCATCCACATTTGCAAACATTATTTTTATATGAGATTGTCTCTAAATCCCATTCAGTAGCTCTACAGCTACAGTCAAATTTATGGGATTTAGAGAATTCATACTATAAATTTATAGTATGTGTTGTCTCTACTATATACTATACAAATTTATAATAAGCTATTATAAATCAAAATATTGTATAGTTGCTGAATTCCATAAATTTGAGCTTATATTTACAGTGGCATATAATATAGATTTTATGTATCAGCTATAAATACAAAATGAACATCAAACCGATTTGGACTTGATTCTGCCTAACATCTTTCCTTTACTTTATAGTCATTTCTGTGCATTTTTAAATTATTTTGCTATTTTATATATATATAACAAAATAATTATATATTACTGCTATAATAATGCTGATTACATTATTATTTTGCTATTCATTATGTCTGAAAAAAGAAAATGTGATGCAAAAAGTAAAAAAATTAAATGAAACTTTGTGATATGTGAAATTTTTTAAAATATTCAAATTACAGTCACTCTTCATTTAATATTATCTCAGTTAATATTGTTTTGTTTTTATGTTGCAAACTAAAATTGAGGATGTTATTTTAGCCTCTATGCTTTGTCTTAAATCAACAATAAAACTTCACACTAAAATCCAATGGTTTCCAAATGCTAAATAAATGAAAAATAAATGACACATTTGGAAAGTAGGCAATTTTAGTTCTTTCTGGAACTGCATGTTATAAATTTCTAAAAGTTTTCAGATTAATATACATTTATAGATCATGAACTATAATCCTTTTTGCAAAAATAATATTTTTCATTTTATATAATAGAAATAATTTAAAACTTATTTATTTTAGATTATTTAGATTCATTAAACTTTTTATTTTTTCAGTTCCTTCATCAAAATATTTTTCTAGAGGTATAATTTCTGTAAATTCTTTGAAGCAAGGTGTGTTTCAACAAGATGGTGTATTATCACTAGGAGAAATTCAACAATTAAAAGTGAGTAAATTTTTAATAAAAATTAAAAAAATTTTTTATGGATATCATATAATAATTGTAATTACTGTCCAAGACAACTGGCAGTTCAACTAAACTGTCTCGCAGTTCAACTAATCTCAACTCACGCTTGCAGCTCGCATATTTATGTTTGAATTATTTTATTGTTTTTATTTGTACAGAATATTGTTAATTTGTTTTTTGTGCCGTATTCGGTATTAATTAATGTTTATGTTTTCATTTTCAAAAATAAATTGAAAAAGTGTAAGCATTAAATTGTCTCTAAAAATTAATGAAGAAATCCCCTTTTTTTCCTTTAATCCTTTAATGTTTATGTTTTCATTTTCAAAAATAAATTGAAAAAGTGTAAGCATTAAATTGTCTCTAAAAATTAATGAAGAAATCCCCTTTTCTTCCTTTAATCCTTATCTCATTTTACATGGTTATAAAGAACATATCCTCAACTTTTCATTATCTTCTTTAGATTGATTTACACGGTTTACAGTTTAATTGAACATATCCTTCAATTTTGTATGAATTCTGCGTCTCGTTTTACACGGTTTCGGTTTGCACGATTTTTTCAGGAACGTATCTACCGTGTAAATCAAGGGCTGAGTGTAACTTAAGCAGTCATTGGAATCCATAACTCTCCTTAAAATTGGATCATACTTTTTGTGTTATTTGATATCTTTAAAAATTTCGATTCAATCGGATTTAAAAGAAAGATAATGTGTTAATATACTTTAATGTTAGTCGGAATAATCATATGAAAACGTTTCTTTTGTCAATAGATGACATCACTTTCCTTTACTAAGAAAGCTATAACAATCACTTTAGTCTGCACACTCCAGCGGAAGGTTTTTTTGCATATTTTACGTCCCCTTTCCAATCAGGGAGATTATTAAGGGGGCGGTGCCAGTTCCAACCACGGGCTGCAATCACACCAGTGAAGGGGCCGGATAGTGAAGGATGAAGGACGGGGATCACCGGGCCGGGCCCAGTACCCCGAAAAAATCCGGACCATGCTAACCCGGGTCCTCCTGCGTGGCACGCCAGCATGTTACCATTCGGCCATCCGCAAACCCGGACGCAAACATGGGTCCTCCTGCGTGGCACGCCAACGCGTTACCACTCGGCCATCCGGCCACCCCAGCGGAAGGTTAAGTTACGTTATGCTAAGTTGTGAGGTTTTGGACTGTGGGGCTGATGTGGTGTGGCAGTTGTCAAGAAACTAAGTTTTCTATAGTATGTTACCTGTGAAGGGGGAGTGGATGTCCGCCGCCATGATGGCTGTTCTGTCATACGTTCGACTGTTCGTTCCTGCTAATATGGAAATTCTAATATTTTAAAATACAGTATTAGAATTAAATATTTTGAAATAAAAAAAATCAAATTTATAAATTGATAATTTTTATTTTCTTTTAACAGGGCGTAAGTTTTGCACTGTCTTTAATTATGTTTCTGCTTCAATGGTATCAACTTCAAGACAATTTATAAAATTATTAAACGAAAATAATATCAGAATACGAAGCATTTTTATTGAAGAATATATTTTAACTGTTGTAAAAATTATAAATAATATGATAAAGATAATTGTTATAATTCATTTCTGATATTATTCAATTGTAATAAATGAAAAATTTTAAAAATATAATTTTCTAATAATTTCTTATGATAATATATGTAACAGTACAGGTATTATGTGTTATCTCCAGATAACTCCCATATTATCTTAGTTACAAATATTGATGAATTATCTAAACCAGCTGTTCACATAATATTTTAAAGTGAAACAAGATATTTTTATTGCAGTTAAAATGGATCTAAAAAAGAGTACAGTATTTATTTTTGAACATATAAAGCGAAATGTCAAAATAGTTTAATAAGATAATTTAAAGAGAAAATGATAAATGTTTGTAAGTATTTTTAATTGCATAAGGAAAATTTATAAATTATTTCTATATCACAAAATATTATCGAAAAGGAATTTGGTTAAAAAAATAAACTGCGAACAAATCTTATCCAGTTACAAAATAAATTTATAGGAAGTTTTCAGAAAATTTATAGATTTTTGCTGCTAAATAAATTCAAAAAGTGTAAAATAAAAGTTAACTCTTGTTAAAATTTGTATTTAAATTTATATTGTTAACTAAGTTTAATGTCTATTTAAATACAAAATGCAATAATCTTCTTTACAACTTCTGTAACATGTCAGATATTTAAATCAGATATATGATGATTAAAATGAACTGTGATCAATAGGATTTCTGAATTTAACAACAAGAGAAGTAATTCATCAAATAATTTATGAAAAGTCTATTATTATACAGTACATCATTTAGGAAATTGAATAATCGAATACAGTATTCTAATATAGTTATCATAATATTCTTATTAATATTGTAAAAAATTTTTTCCGAAATTATAAAAATTATACAATGTCAAAGATCTGAGTTGCAAATGTTTTAAAAAATCCAAAATAAAAAATAAAATTAGATTTATTGTTAAAATTAGGAAATCCTGTTAATCTCCAAAATAATAAAATTCAAATTATTAGATTTGCAATGATAAATCTAAAAATTATTCTTAAACAATAATAAATTACTGTTACTGTTAAAATATAATAATATATATAGCTCACATAGAATACATTATAGTATTTATAAACAGTACTATATTTATAATAGTAATTTTGGATTAATATTTTTTATCTTCTTTAGTTAATAAATTTAATAGAAATTTTAAAGCTTTCTTAATTCTAATAATTTGTGTGTTTTACTAATTTTTTAATGCAAATATTCTGTATATTTCAATAATTATTAAAAAAGACTTTTAATAAAGAATCATATGTTTTTTTTAAAAAACATAGTGTCTCTTTTAAAAATAAATAAAATCATTTATGCCCAAAACCAAATTCGAAGTAATAGTAAAGAAAGTAAGGAAATTCTAAATTATTCACTAACTTAGATTTTAATTCATATATATTTACTATTAGAATTTTATATACTCTGTATATGCTTGAATTTTATACTATACAGTACAGTATTTAAATTTGAAATCGAATTTAATAAAAATCTTAGGATAAAACTCTAATGATAAAAGAAAGTCATAATTTAAGGAATGAATTAAACTATTTTAAATGATTTTTTCGCATATTTCCGATAAAAAGTATGGCCTATATCTATAAATAATAAGCCATAAAACTAAATTGAATATAAATATGATTATGCAATTTACTAAACATACGACAGCTTACATACTTCTTAAAGTCAATAACCTCTCGATATTACCAGATTCCAAAGAATAAGAGTAATATTTCGAATTAAGGCTAATCGAATCTTAGGATAATGGGAATTTGGAAGATGACACAATTCACAATTTGAAAATTGATACATTCTACAAATGATGAATTCATTACAATAGAATTTTGGTAATTTGGATCATTTGGAATTTAAGCAGTGATGATTTAGCAAATATGCCGGATTATCAAAATTGTTTTATTAAAAACTGCAGCACTATTCTGTATATTGTAAGCTATTGAATTTATGTTAAATGTTTCGTAAGTTCAGAAACACACACAATTTTATATTCCTGACACATACGTAAATAATTTAATTGAAACATAAATTATTATTTTATGAGATAATTCCAAACAAAATTATTTAGTGATATACTGTAAATAAATTTTTTATTTTATTATTTGAATTAGTTTGTATTCATTTAGTTTATAGTATGTTTTATATATTTAAATGGCTCGATATAAATAAATACTCAAATTTTAATATTTAGTAAATTATAATAAAATAGTAACAAATATTTATTTATTTAAAATACTTTTCAATAGTGGGTACTAATTTATCTCGACTTATAGACTATACAATACATAACATTTTTTTATAGCTACCAATTTCATAATATTAAACGATATTTTGTTAATAAACTATTATTATTATTATAAACTTCAGCTATATACTATATACCAAAGGTATCGAACCTTTCTAAAGATACATGCCAAAATTGGCTAAATATTTTATAAAAAATTAGGTCTTGCGTGCCAATCCGAATTTTAAACAATACTGTATATAAAATCCAACTTTTGCGTGTCTAAAAACTTTTCTAGCAAACTTTTTTGGGCATGCGTGCTGTATATTCGCCACTCCTGTATTATACAATGCTATTATATTATTGGTCCAGCAATTACTGAACTACTGTAGATTAAACTTATTTATTTGATTAAATTTTCGATAAATGATGATTCTAAAGCAATAAAATAAGTACTTTATAAGTTATATTTTTGTATAATTAAAGCCTCTTGCAGCCATAGAATGACAGACGATTGCATAATTATTATATCATCTTATTTCTGTTTTATATTGCTTTTAAATAGTGGGTATTAATTGGCAATGACAATTTAAATCTACCACTTATATTTTATGCATAAAATTTATTCAGTTTATTTTTTTACAATATTTTGTTTTTAAGTAAACATATTATACAGTATTAGAAAATCCTAAAATCCCTTAACAGCAAATTTTACTTTAATGAACATTGTTAAATGTGGTTTTAGATGTTTTAGCGCTGTTGGATACCAAAGAGAACTTTACTGTGATTCTTAAAAATCGTATTCTAGTTAATAATAATAAGATTTCAATACCATTGTTTTATCATAATAATAATTTTTTTGAGATTATTAAAAAAGTTCTGTATAATCTATTCCGAATATCCTTCCATTGGAGTAATGCGAATTCGTAATTTTCGTTGATTTTTGATAGCAATACAATAGTCTAATCAATTAGCAAGTTTCTTGTATTTAAGCATCATTAAAATTAAAGCATTGAATATATTGTATATTCATAAATTTAAACATATTTTTTTCCTTCCATTGGAGTAACGCGAATTCGTATTTTTTGTTAAAATTCGCGTTACTAAAATGGAAAAATATTTGGAATAGATTATAAATTACGGAATTATAAAATAGATTATAGATTATATTTTTTAATTATGATATTAAAAATACAGTATCACAATTTAATACAATATTAATAAAACTATAAATTTATGAAAATTTAAATCATCCAATAAAAAAATATTCTAGTGAATTTTTTAAACAAATAGAATCGGATAAATCAAAATAGTAAAAATAATAATTCTAACCATATGTCATTTTATAATTCTTTCCATAGGCTAATAACAATACAGGTATCCCTCCTATAGCACGTTTCCTGTAACACGGTTTCGCTCTAACACGATTTGAAAATTGCGGAAACCCTCATATACGTACTTCTACAACACGGTTTTTACTTAACACGTTTAGAAAATTACGTATATTCTCCTACAATACAAAAATTTTCATTAATTTTTGTAAATCCACACTATGGACACACAATACACACAAAACACAATCACTGGGAAATACTTTGCTAAAAGTATTTCCCAGTAAAAAGTAATAAATACAATTTCGCTAGTTAGCCGTGAGAGAGATATGCAGTATATTTTCGATTTCAATTTGAAATTGAGTTTAAATACTATAATTGGCGACCATTCAGTATTTTGTGTTCCAAACGTTCAGTCCTTGGATAAAAAATAAGTTTTTATTCTTCAATAGAGGAATGTGAAATGGAAAAGTTTTTTATTCATAAATTTTTTGGGTATATGTTAAGGAACTATTGTTTTCTACCCGGTTGTAGCGGATTAGATTACAGATTTTGTAAAAAGAACAGAAGATAAACAAACTTTAAATGTATAAAAAAGTTAGGAAAGTGGATTTGATATTGTTAAAGAAAAAATAATCGTTTTAACGAAACAGTGGTAAGGAAGATATAATTATTAAATGAATGTTATATAGGTTATATACTTTTTTTTTTCCTTTTATTTTTACATATATTATTAAAAAGATTATTGAAGATTTTTTTAGAGTCTTACGTATATATATATATACAGTGGATTCCGCTTAATTGGGACAGCCGCGTAATTGGGCCTAACCTTGAAAACCAAACTAATAAACTAATACATAATTTAAACGCTTAATTGGAACAACTTTTCGCTTAATTGGGACAGTAGCAGAAAAGGAATTTTCAATTTTTGATATATATTAGGGATTTTTCGAAAATATATGACAACACTACGTACACTAATACTTGTTGTGTACTTTCTTTAAAGAATCCTTTTATAAAAATTATAACAAGATTTTATTGTACCGGTAATTTTTAGGTTAAACCTTTCTACAAGACAATACAGACTAATACAATGAAGCGAGTCGTTTTCTCGCGTCCTATTACATACACATCGTCGACACAATGTCGCCGCACTAATATAAACGTTCATTCTTTAGTAAAATTATAAGGTAAATATCATCGTTGATAAATAATACATAACAATACTGTATTCAGCAACACTAGTGTGATGAGAATCAGTTATCTATCGTCGTGAGTCTGGCAAGTGTGTGTCTACTTAAGAGTTTACCGTTATTGCACCTAGCGATATTCATTTACAGTGTCGATTTTATTGAAAATTTTTAAATCTTTGCCAAGATGCCAAGAAAGGATTTTACACTTTCGAGTAAATTGCTTGGGTGGATAAAATTAAAAGCCAGCCAATTAATACAAGCCATGGTAGAATCGCTGAAATAAACAAAAATCTACCATAGCGCGTCTCCTACAACAAGAAAATTAACTGCGTGAATAGCGTGTATTACAGAAAGAAATTCCTGGAACATCCAAAAGAAAGCGTGATGGAAAGGATCCAGAAGTCATATGAAAATAAATAAAAATATATTTCCTAGAAATTAGCTAAAGAAGGAGGATTGTATAGATTAAAAGCTATGAGCAAATCAGGTGAAAATACACAAACTGTATCTACATTTATGAAAGCTGTAAGTGATAAAATATTTTAAATTTGAAATAAACAAATTTATCATTTGCTATTATAAGCATCTTATTGTATTTATTTGATTGATTTAATTTGGAACTTATAAAATTTTAAATTCTAAAATAAGTTTATTAAAATATTTTTATTACATTTAAATAAGTAAAATACAATTAAATGTGTATATTAGTAAATAATTTCATTTTGTATTCTGGTTAAATTATCAATATTAATTTAATGAGAATATAATTTAATCAGATACTTTTGTTAAATTATTATTGGTGTTTTTTAATTATAAAATTTTTGAAATTTTACTTGACAGTTACCTGGATTTTACATTTTCCAGGGGGAAAAATGAAAATGAGAAAAAGTAAATTAAGGAAGATGCAGTTTATATAAAATATAATGTTACTCTGATTTTTTATGATAGTGTTTAAAGCCAAAATATGTAGTCAAAGTTGTTTAATGAGAGAAACTTATTCCTGAATATGATTCCAGTTTTTCAATCTTTTGCAAAGCTTTCTCTTTTTCTTTCTGCCATTTTTAAATCTAAAATATATAATTTAAACAATTTCAAAAATATCAATTATATTAAAAATTTGAAATAACAGTTAATCCAAATAAAATACACACAAGTCCAAAAGCACAAAGTCAAAAATAAAGTTATTTGAAATCACAAATCTGAAAATATGTAGTAGTAAATCCATTTTATAGATGAAATTAAAAGTAATTACAAATACAAAAGAATGAGAGAAAAATGTAGTGGCAGAATCAATTTATTACCAAAGTTACTGCTTTATGTATGTGCAAATTCATCTTCACAAAGTTCATGATGAACATTGTACAAAGCAACATAAATATTTTACAATCAAGTTGCTTACATATTGCAAAATGTGGGAATTTCAATTTTATAATATTTTAAATTTTGGAAAAATTTTGTATTAATTTGCATGAAAACAAATTGGGTTTAAATCTTTAAATTGAATATTTGATTAAAAAAATGTTTATAAAAATTTTCATCTAAATCAGATCTATTTGCTTGAAAAAATATATTTTTTCTTATCACAAAAGATAGCAAGTATGTACTTTTATTATTAATGTAGCTTCCATTTACATCCATAAATTTTCATGATGTGATAGAAGCAAAATTCACCCAAAATATTTTTGTCCAGAAGCTCACTTTCCATTCCCAATTGTTCATTTTAAATTGAAGTATATTGAACATTCTTAATGACATTCTTCTTTATTTTTTTGACAGATCAATATTGCTTTAAATTCAATAATCACTGATCTGATCAATACTTGCTTGTCTCATTGTGGATTTCTGATTTTTCGTTTTATAAGAAATTTCTTGTTTTACTATGAGTTTTTGCATATGTTAAACTCCATTCTTCATAAGTATTATATATTTACAACTGTAAATTAGGAACTCAAAAAAAAAAAAAATAGCTGAAGATTGCAGAAGTTAAAAAATTTTTTTGAGTTATTAGTTCAAAATTGTATGAAAGTAAAAGAATGCAAAGAAATATTACTTTATAAATAATACTTAATTATATATAAAGTAATTTTACTTTATTATATATATGTACTAGCATTTTTTATATCATTGTCTAGAGCAGCGTATCCCAAACTATGTTCTGCGAAATACTGGTGTTCCGCGGAAGATCAATAAGTATTCTGTAAAAAATTATGAAAAATAATGTGTGTCTCATATGATTTAATTAAAATACTGTGCCAAGTTGAAACTGGAAGTCTCCAGTTTATTTTACATAATTACAATTTGATGATAAATGTTTGTTTTGCCTAATTTATTTATTAAAAATATTTACCTATACTATAAAATAACCAAAGTGTTCTGTAAAAATTTCAGGATTTGTGAAGTGTTCCATCATAGAAAAAGTTGGGAAATGCTGGTATAGTCTGTTAAATTTTTTTTTAATATAGCAGCATTTGAGTCTCCACATCCAGAGGAAACTATTATTTCTCTTATTATTATTCTAAATTGAAGTCTCTTCCACAAAATATGTGAGACTTTTTATTTCTTAGTTTCCTATATGACATGCTGTATTTTGATAATACAATACTTAGATTTTCACCCTAATGAATATCTATTGCTCTCTGGAAAATCTCTCATCTCTGTGAATGTTTAATTTCATAACCATCTAAACCTTTTTGATCAAGAATTATTTGCAAAAAATCACAATCTGAACAAAATTTTGTCCTCATTTTCATGGATGATTTGAAATCTGATGATTAAGTGAGATTAGTTATAGTCAGTCTATGACGATATTCACTATAGAGCAGGGGTTCTTAACCTTTTGATGACTCCAGACCCTCAATGGATTGTTCAATATGATCCCATACCCCTTTACTTGTGTTCCATTCACATATTACCCAAATATAAATTAATACACTAAAAAAAATAAATACCAGTATCCAGAGATTGAGTCCCATACCCCAAGGGATATGGATACCCCTGGTTAAGAACCTTTGCTATAGATAAACATGACCATGAAGCATGTTAAAGCAAAGGACCTTAACAGATATATCCTGCACTATATAACATTATAATTTGTTTTGATTCACTGAATATAATGCAGGCTTTGATCTTATGAAGTTTCTTGCATCATCTCTTTCATTTCAGATTTGAATTCTTATATCTCATTTGTGAAGAAGGGATTTACCATCAAATTATTTAGATTCTTATGGTTCCAAAATTTGTTGCTATCAAACAGAATGAACTTAACAGCATTATTACCAAGTTGATCACTCAGTAATAATGTATATCCCTTATCATTATCTTTTCCTGATTTTAAAGTTCAGCATCAAACAAAAGTTGTAACCATAACAGAGAATAACTGATGGAATTTGTTAACTTATTTGTCTTATGCCAAAGGATATCTTATATGCAAGAGAGAAGCAAATTAACAACAAACTCCATCAGATCAGTTTACCTGTATTTTGGATGTTATTGTTTTTCTTTTATTTTAGAATAAGCTTTTTGTTCTTTTATTAATTTCTATTTAGTTTTACTGAAGTTAGGGTATTTTTCATAATTTTCATGTATTTTTATATTGTCTTTTGATGGGAATTGTTATTCATTCTTATTTAACTTTGTTTTAATGTGTCTTTTATTTATTTTATGATATGAATCTTGCTTTTGTTTAATTTTGCCTGATTATTTTTTAACTGCACAAGGACCAATTAAAAAAAACCAGTCCAATGATACTCAATATTATGAAATACTAGTAGAAATAGAAAGTGAAAATTTACTCCATGCCTCTGATCATTGGAAAATGGATTAAAAATATCATTTTTAACATTTTAACACACTCAGTTCTAAAATAATCTCTACAACTACCCTTTTTTCTAAATTACTATACTACTACATCTGTTCTAGTGTTTAGTCATGACTGAAATTTTTATGTGCATTTGATTTTCTATGAAATTTTAAAATGAAATGATATCAAAATGACCAGTTTGTTTCTGATTTAATTCCAAATAATCCTTTTTCTATTAACATTCCAGTCAGAAGTCTCTGGTTTTACAAATTTTTTGAACATCCCAAGAGTAAGAACATCAAAGGTGCATTGAGGTTTCATATATGTAGTGAAAACATTCAATGATTTTTATAATTTTCAACATTGTGACATTTATGTGTACCTAACTGATATTTATATGATCCTGTTTTCTTTATTTATGGGGGTAAATTTTTTGAGGGAGTTGTACAGTTACATTGCTTTTACTTATTCAACATGTTTGTATTCTCTAACAAATATGTTGAATAATCAAGAGTAATAAATAAAATAGATAAATAACTTTCAAAATCTCAAGTGAAAAATTATTTGATTTTTTTCCTATCATTATTATATGTAGAAGATTTTCAATAAAACAAATGATCAATTAAATTTACATTTTTCAGAAAACATTATATAATTTATATGAGATATTTTTAGCCTACTTTCCAAAGGAAAAGAGGCTTATAAGATCACCATTATGCCTGGCTGTGTGTTCCCCATTAATAACTTTTGAACCAATTTTATTTCCATAAATTCAATAATGATGTTCAATCATTAATAATCATTTAGCTACCATGTAATTTAATCCTATAAGATCATTTAATCGTATAGTATTGCAATTAATTTTTATCAAAATTTTTTTTTATATTTTTAACAATAGATGGCACTAAGTGTTAGCAGTGCAGTAGTAACAGATGGCTTACTTGCACTTCTTAGTACTAAGTGCCCTCTATTATCAGTAATCTATATATAGAAAATACCCAACTTATATATGTCAGAGTATATCCTATACAATAGGCTTACTAGTGTATCAAAAAGACATAACATTAAAAATTGTTATATTAGAGAATAAGTACATAAGTTGATCGCATGGCCATATGATAAAGAATCCATTTATCTTGGAAAATCTAAATCACACACTTCCAATTTTTCAGGAGGAGTTTAGGTCTGGGCTTGGCTCGTGATGAATGATAAAATTAGGAAAAATGCTCATACCTCTACATTATAGCTTTATCCATTTTGATCAATATATTTTTCTTGTAAGTCAGAGAATATCGTAATGATGTTCAATCATTAATAATCATTTAGCTACCACGTAATTTAATCCTATAAGATCATTTAATCTTATAGTATTGCAATTAATTTTTATCAAAATTTTTTTTTATATTTTTAACAATAGATGGCACTAAGTGTTTAGCAGTGCAGTAGTAACAGATGGCTTACTTGCACTTCCTAGTACTAAGTGCCCTCTATTATCAGTAATCTATATATAGAAAATCCTCAACTTATATATGTCAGAGTATATCCTATACAATAGGCCTACTAGTGTATCAAAAAGACATAACATTAAAAATTGTTATATTAGAGAATAAGTACATAAGTTGATTGCATGGCCATATGGTAAAGAATTCATTTATCTTGGAAAATCTAAATCACACATTTCCAATTTTTCAGGAGGAGTGTAGGTCTGGGCTTGGCTCGTGATGAATGATAAAATTAGGAAAAATTCTCATATCTCTACATTATAGCTTTATCCATTTTGATCAATATATTTTTCTTGTAAGTCAGAGAATTTTTACATAAGTTGGGGATTTTGTGTGTGTGTGTGTGTGTGTGTGTGTGTGCGTGCGTGTGTGCGTGCGTGTGCGCGCGTGCGTGTGTGTGTGTGTGTGCACGTGTGCGCGTGTGCGTGTAATGCAATGTTAAGCATGATGATGTGACATTATGGTGCAACAAGGAAAACGACATCACAAATAATTGATGTATGATATCATAATGACACAACAATTGGTTATATCATGACATCTCTGCTAGTTTGTTTTATATCTACTGTAGTATTCCCATGAGAATGGACTCAAGGTCAAGAGTAGATAGATTCCGTACAAAAATAATTGATGTATGACATCATAATGACACAACAATGGGTTATATCATGACATCTCTGCTAGTTTGTCTTATATCTACTGTAGTATTCCCATGAGAATGGACTCAAGGTCAAGAGTAGATAGATTCCATTATAGAAACAAAGGATAAAATCCTTAGAAAAATTAAATGTTCAAACCAACTTTATTGATCAACTCCCCTATTGATTCTAAAATAGAACCTATCTGCTCTTGACTTTAAGTTCATTTTACTGATGATACTATAGTATGTTAAACAATATAAGAATTGGACATAAAAAGCCAATAAATTCCAATTGATAAATAAATGAAAATGAAGGACATGTTTGAAAAGTAAGCAATTTTAGTTCTTTCCAGAACTTCTTGTTTCAAAATTGTTTGTTTAAATTGATTTTCTTAATATTATCAATATTATATAAAGAGAATTTTTTTAAATTATTTTTATAGTTTTGTTTATTAACTACATAATAATTGTTCTTTATTTTTTTAGAGTTCTCTCTATGAATCTGGTCTTTCAGACAGCATTACATTAACAATTGATCAAGCAGGAAATCTAATAGGAATTTCAGCTACAGCTAAGACATCAAATTGCAAAGATATCTCCATGCCGACAGATTCCAGACTTTCCACATTCAACACAACTGTTAGCATAATATCTCCTATGAATGGACCAATGTAAGCAAAATTATTTTGTAAATGATGATGAATTAGATTTTGATGTAAAAATGAAATTTCTTTATAAGGCCTGATACTCAAACATACATACAACGATTAGAACAAGAGAAAGCGGAGAAAGCTAGAGGTGAACAAGGAGACAATAGATCCTTTTTAGCAAAATATGTAAATAAGATTTTAAATTTTTTAATATAAAATTAATAATAATAGATAACAAACTAACCAACAGAACATTTTTTCTTTTCTAGTGGATGTATATAGTACCACTTTTGATTTTCCTGCTGATATCTGGTGCTTCAGGACCAGAAGGCCAAGTTAATGCACGTTAATTTATTTGACTCAAAAATTTATTTATATATATACTGTATATTGTAATTTGTATCATTCTAGTAAAAGTGTTTTGAATGAGAGTTATTTAAATAAATGATCAACTTATAAAAATGATTGAAATAAAGTTCATTTTAAAGTTATTAAAATGAATAATTCTCTGAATATAAAATGATATTCAGAGAATTATTGCTTGTATTGGAGACCATTCATTAATTATTGAATTTTTATTAAATATAATGGAACTTTTGTTGTTTATTTCTTTCATAATGAAAATTTTGATTTGTAGATATTTCAATATTTGTTATTAAACCCATTAATTATGGTTTTTATTATGATTATCATTTTAAAATCTAAAAAAGAAAGAGATCATATACACCCAGATCCCACTTTGCGTTCAAGATGCGTTTTTCAGACTGAAACGCAAATCGAAATAATAATATCCATAAGAAAGCATTAAAATATGGAAGATAGGGAACCAGCATTGCAATTTTCAACACGGAAAATTGCAAGAAGCGTCCGTAATATATACAGTGCACTTGCACACTTCATACTTGGTAGAGAAACAGAACAATGCAGTGTGCTGCTAACTAAAGAAAAGTGTTCATTAAGATATAAAGAATAAAAGCTGCATGCATCAATGTGAGCATATCTCTTACTATCTTGACGTATTGATAATGTAAAACTAAGTGAAGTAACTTAGCATTCTAGATTCGATAAATTAAATAAAAACAGTGTTTAGATAAAAATATTCTAATTTTAATGTAACGTTATAGAAAAATGAAATTGTTATATAGGAACAGAACAATGCAGTGTGCTGCTACTAAAGAAAAAGTGTTCGTTAAGGTATAAAGAATAAAAGGTGCATACATCAATGTGAGTATATCTCTTACTAGCTTGACGTATTGATAATGTAAAACTAAGTGAAATAACAGCATTCTAGATTCGATAAATTAAATAAAAACAGTTTAGATAAAAATATTCTAATTTTAATGTAACGTTATAGAAAAATGAAATTGTGTTATTTTTCATTCGTACCTTATTTTAATTATGACTTGCCACTATCAAAAAGTGTTTTTTCAAACATTTCGTTGGAATGGCTAAGATTTCATGTAGAAAATCGTGTTTTCTCCAATCTCATATAATGAATGAAAAGTTATGAAAGATAACGATTTCTCCGATCTCATATAATGAACGAAAAGTTATGAAAGAAATAAAAATTCTTCTCCGATCTCATATTGAACGAAAAGTTATCAAAAAAATAAAATTCGGTAAAATTTTTTACATCTAGTTACGAAAGATAACGATTTCTCCGATCTCATATAATGAACGAAAAGTTATGAAAGAAATAAAAATTCGAAAAACTCTTTTACATCTTTAGAAAGAAAATAAAAACGTATTTAATTGTAAAATTATCGAAAAAGTTAAATGAAAATTAAGCGAGATTTCACTTTTTTAATTTTTGCTAATTAATTAGGTTTAATTTGTAAACAATCGCAACATTAACATTGAATATTCCACTAAAGGGGCTGGGATTTTAATAAAAATTCCAGATATCGAGAGTTGAAGGCTGGGATTTCAATAAAAATTCCAGATATCGAGAGTTTTCAATTTTGTAGTCTATTCATTATCTACAAGGGCGAAATGTGCTGGGGGCGAAAAGTGCTAGGGGTGAAATGTAGGGGGCGAAATGCAGGGGACGAATTTTCTGTAAACCATCACAGTTATCTCTGGACTTAGCATAACTGACTGAGTTGACTTCTTAGAAAGAATTTTCTGTAAACCATCACAGTTATCTCTGGACTTAGCATAACTGACTGAGTTGACTTCATAGGAAGAATTTTCTGTAAACCATCACAGTTATCTCTGGGCTTAGCATAACTGACTGAGTTGACTTCCGGTGAAGTTTAGTGTTTAACAGACAAGTTCTGGATATCTCCACAAAATCTAGGAGATAGAATACAGAATTGTATATAGATGAGAACTTATAGATGAGAACGGTACTTATATAGATGAGAAGCGATTGGTTTGCCATGGATTTATTCGAATAACATCATTAAAATAAGAAATTTCGAAAAATACAAACAAAGAACGAAATCCCATTTTTTATGCAGATAGCAAAAAATTCATATTTTTATTTGAAATTCTTTACATATATTGAAGAAAGTTCAGATACATTGGAAAAATTGGAAAGTTTGCATTTAAGGAACTATTAATAGAAAACATCAGGGTGCATATATTTGAAAATTATTTGTAATTCTTATAAAATACATTAAATGCCATTTTTTTGCTTCTTTTTGATTTTTCTGAAAAGTTTCTAATAAGTGGGAGAATTTTAGATAGGAATGATTGGTATTATGTTTATCAAATCTAAAAAGTTTCTAATAAGTGGGAGAATTTTAGATAGGAATGATTGGTATTATGTTTATCAAAATACAGCATGTAAATTTAAAAGTGATTGAGTTATAATAATTAAATTTATAAAATGATTAATTTAAATAATTAACCTAATAGAATTCTGTACTTATGTAAACGGTCAAAATCTAATGTATTTTCGTGAATCGGGAAAGACGACCAACTTTTTTTCCCTAATCCTAAAACGTGCTTTACCACCCTGGAGGATCCGGGTTCAAATCCGGGTCCAATACCTCTAGTTTTTTCAAGAGGGGACCGGACCCGGCGTTGAACCGCATCCTTCAACCATCCGGTTGATCCCATCATGGGTGTTGGCCAGCCTGGGCGCTATAAGTGACTGCCGTCAAGTACAGTATATCCCTCGTGTGATATGGCGGCTTAACCTACTTAACCTAACCTAATGCTTAAAAATTATATTAAATTTGAACATTTTTATTTCATATTTTTTGTGTTTAAACTTATAAGTGTTTCACATATATGACTCAATCAAAAACTTTGAATTAATAATTGGGTCATGATTTATAATTTTTTAAAAAATTTCCAATTAGCCATCTTGTCCCAAATACTCGGGTAAAATTGCCACTACGCATTGAATGATATGTATTTAAACTTATAAGTGTTTTGCATATATGACTCAATCAAAAACTCTGAATTAATAATTGGATCATGATTTATAATTTTTTAAAAAATTTACAATTAGCCATCTTGCCCCAAATACTCGGTAAAATTGCCACTACGCATTTGAATGATATCCACTTTACTAAATAGTAAAAAATAATTTACACTCCAATAAATCTCTTGTTCATTATATCATATATAACTTAATGTAATAAATTATCAAATTCTATAAAATTAGAAAAATTGAATGAAATCAGATATTTAGGTATCGCATATATCCAAGGACGCCAAATTGCGGTTCGTGAGTCACATGCAATTCTTTGGTACCTTTAGTATGGCGCCTTACCATGAAAGTAATAAAGTATAATAATTTCTTTTAATTTAAGAATGATGTTGGAGTCATCCATTTGTCCAAACAAAATCAGCTATCTTAAACATTTAATGCAAAATAGATTTAGTATTTTTTTTGAGCCTTTCATTATACAATTAGCAATAAACAATTAATGAATTATTTACTGTGTAGGCCCATGCAGTGTTTCTTATCGTCATACTTCTGTAGTTGCCTTTTTGATGTCCTTTATAGATTTACTATATATCTGTGAAGCATTGATAAATTTTGTTGTAAGTTTAAAGTTTCTTTTCGGATCCAAAATCTCTGGTTGGGTCCTAATATATGTTGTTATCATTTAATTTATGAAAATAAATCATAAACAGAAAAATATACTGTGTAGGCCCATACAGTGTTTCTTATCGTCATACTTCTGTAATTGCCTTTTTGATGTCCTTTAAATTTTTAATTTCCTTGTAACGGTATTATTTTAATAATATCGTTATACGTTAGAGATTTTGTCAAATTACGATCGATTGAAAATATATTATACAAAAGTATCGTAATTTAAACCAGTGATGCGCGAACTATTTTTATTTCCGACCCCCCATTTTGTGTAAAATTTTTTCGCGACCCCTTGGGGTCTGTGATGGATAGATAGTAGACGTTTTTTTAATCGTCAATATAGTTAAAGTGAAATTCTTTCTGGGATTTGCGTTTATGTTTCTGCCTTATTAGAGGTCTGAATAAAACAAATAATTTTATGAAACAATGGTTTTATTTATGCTTATGGGTATAAATATTTTTAATGAAAAATTAATCGTCAATATAGTTAAAGTGAAATTCTTTCTGGGATTTGCGCTTATGTTTCTGCCTTATTAGAGGTCTGAATAAAACAAATAATTTTACGAAACAATGGTTTTATTTATGCTTATGGGTATAAATATTTTTAATGAAAAATACTTTTAAAAAACTTTGCATCATAAGAATTCAATGTGAGGTATACACTGTACTAATGCAGATAATTGTTTTCGTAAAAATATATACAGTAGTTCTATTTTTATAAAGCATATAATTTCATTTTTCTATTTTACTGCACCCTGATACTTATTGAAGAAAAGCCTTCTATTTTTTATTGTCACTAATCCTGAAGCAAAAACCTGCCATCTTTTCCGCTGATCAGGGCGAGAGGCAATTTTTAATCACGTGACTAAATATGGTTAAATTAAAACAAAATTAAAAGTAAAGTATTCTTTAAAGTATCCAATACCCATTAAATATATTAATTTTCATTATGCTTCAAACAATGACTGTATAATTTTCGAATGAAAATTCCAACATTTGCTAAGAATTTTTCGATTTTAAATAATCGATTTTAATAATTGATCGTCTGATAATAGCCATCTTCTATACTTTTGGCGGGCTTATAGGAAGTTATAATAAATCACCTTCTATCGTCACTTGTTCAAATGCTAACAAACTAGAGAAAAATAGACTACATCCCCCGATCAGTGGTGTAGCTAAGGGAGAGCGGTCCACCCCAGGTGGCATTTTTGACATTAAAAATTTTTTAAACACGTTTTAGTAATAAGAAGAGTAAAATTTTCAATTATTCTGAGAATTAACAACTACAAAACTTATCTATAGAACATTAACTAACAAACGAAATAGATTTTAATATTACGGTACAAAAAATGATTTTGCTAGTAAAAAAGCAAGAAAAATACATTTTGTAATTTTTATTTTAATTTAAAAAAAAATTATCTTTTTTAAATTTTATTTTCAAATTGTGTCTAAATAAGTTTAATGTGTATTATGTATTTCCCAAAGGAAGGCCGGCAATTGATAGACTGCCCAGCAGCAAGAAAAATACATTTTTTAATTTTTATTTTAATTTAAAAATAAAAAAAAAATAAAATTATCTTTTTTAAATTTTATTTTCAAATTATGTCTAAGTAAGTTTAATGTGTATTATGTATTTCCCAAAGGAAGGCCGGCAATTGATAGACTGCCCAGGCGGCTCAAACTGTAGATATTTGGTAGCCCCCGATTACCATCTTCCCTGATTCACTATATGTTAAATAGTTTTTGAAAAAAAAAATTTCTTTTGTAATTTATATTAAATCAGCGGTGGTAATCTCTATCTTTTTAACATTCTCTACTAGTAATTGGTGATAAATAGTTGCTAATCCCATCTACAGGAAGCTTATAGCCGTGATGAGTCTACAATATTGCAAATATGAGATTAACGTAGCTTACTCGAATCACATATACAGTAAATTTTCAAAGGGATGCGGTATTCGCTTAGAAATAACGAAAGTTCTTCAAGCAAACAATTCGACCAATAATAATTTCTATTAACAAAACGCTGATAGCTAAAACATATCCAAATATTAAAAGTAATATCGGTCCAATTAAGTCAGCCATGTTCAGAATATGGTTGATTTCCGTTTTGTCTTCAGTAAAAAATCGTGATTTTTCTCCTTTTAGTATTTCATCTCTTTCAAATTTTTGCATAAATCCACCTTCAATAACACGAAAAATTCTAGAAGTAAAAGAATTGTGGTGTGAAAACAAACACATTTATAAAAAATTATATTATGTATATACGGTTATATATATACCGGGTGTTTTATTTTTTATTGTCAAATAAATTTCTTTGAATTTGGCTACCCACGAAAATTTTCTCTGATTTAGAAGACAATCTTAGGGAATATTTATACGATATTTCTTTTTGATATAACTCATCCTTTGAAAACTCCATTCTGCTCCACAGTTATTGGTATTTTCAAATATATCTTCTAGAATTGTATATAATTTAGGGAAAGCATTTGTTAATTTTTTATATATAAACTGTACTGTATTGCTTTTAGCACAACGGAACATTTAAATACTTAACTACATTTCGATAATCCAAATACAGTCGATTCTGCTTAATTGGGACACGTTGAGACTAGTCCATTTTGGCCCGATTAAGCGGCTGCCCTAATTAAACGAACTAATACTAAATTTTAAAATAAAATACGTAATACGTAGGTAAATAAATAAGTAGATAAAAAAATAATAATTTATACCTACTTTAATGCTCTATTAAACCAAAATATAGAAAATGCGCTGCAGATATTCACATCTCGCCTACTAACTATAGAAAACCTTTGATCTAATGCTTCTTCGACTTCTGGTTCCTTTCCATCACGCTTTCTTTTGGATGTTCCTGGAATTTTTTTCTGTAATGCCCACTCCTCACGTAGTTGATTTTCTTATTGTAGGAGACACGCTATGGTAGATTTTAGTACAGCAGTTATATCAGCGAATCTACGATTACTTGTTTTAAATGGCCGGCCTTTAATTTTATCCAGCAAAGCAATTTTACTTGAATGTATAAAATCATTTCTTGGCATCTTGGCAAAGATTTTAAAATTTTATTTAAAATCGATACTGTAAATGAATATTGCTAGGTAGAATAACGGTAGATTCTTAAGCAGAACACATTTTCCAGATGCACGACGATAGATAACTGATTCGCATCACGCTAGTATTAGTGTACGTAGTTTTGACATACTTTCGAAAAATCCCTAAAATATGTCAAAAATTGCTAATTATCCTTTCTCTGGTACTGTCCCAATTAAGCATTTAAATTATGTATTAGTTTATTAATTTTGTTTCCGTTCTTTGAGATTTGGCCCAAAAAATACGGCTTCCTCAATTAATCGGTGGCCCAATTAAGTGGAATCGACTGTATTCAATATACAGTACAGTATTTTTTCAATTGAATGGATTCCTGTAATAAGTATTATCTATATCATTATTATGCATATTTTTTGAGATTTTGAATTTAATCAAAGGATCTAGAACACCCAAGGATGGGGACACTTGGACTACAGATGAAATGGACAATGCCCACTTTGTATGGCGCCACCCTGTGGAATCGCATAAGAACATGAGTTGTATTTATTGTTGTTATGCAAAATTTATAATGGAAAAGTGCCTGTTGAGACAATATGGCATTGTTTTCCAAAAGATAATGCTATTGGGAAACAATGGATTATAAAAATTCGTCGTGATATTGGCAAACACTTCCAAATTACAAGGAATATGAGTTTAGCTCATTTTGTGGAAAGTGATTTCAGGCCTTTGCTTCATTGAAAATGATGTTATGTGAAACCAGGTGTTATTCCTTGGGTTTTTCCTTGGTTCTCAAACAAAAAAGTATTAGAAAAACGAAAGAGAATAATTATGCATTTTAATATAATAACTAAATAAATATATATCACGTTGAATAAATGTAATAGTAATTTGATCAAAATTAGATTCTATGAAAAAATTCATAAAAATAATTTTATTTGTTACAATTTTACATTTTTAATTGACTAAATATAAAATAAAATTACAATTCATGATATTGAAATATTAAATATTAAATTAAAAAAATATTTATCCAGTAGGACATTCATAATATGAATCAATGGATTCCATTTTCTTTAGAACAACAAAAAATAGTATCCAGTTCTTCGGTTTGCCTGAGGTTTGTGTTTTAAAGCCCATTCGATCATATTCATCTGGGCTATGGACATTGATTTGATATAATTATCAATGACATACTTGTATCTTTTGTTTGGGGATATTTCCAAATATTGTTTAATAACTTTCAGGAGTATCATTGTTTTCCCCGATGTTATGATTTGACAATATATTACTGACATTCATATACATGTCATCACGGTTAAAAGATTATAAAATTTGTCAACAGGTTGCTAGCTTGCAATCGCGCATAGGTAATATCTAATGTGGACGTTGTCCATTATAAATACCGGAAAATAAACCAGATCGAACTAATACACTTGGATTACACATGTGGAAATCATAAAGTAATCAGCTTTGTTTAGAGAGTAATTGATAATCGTGTTATTTCATTGATATATTTACCTTCTTTATTGCATTGTTTTTCCCCTCATGTACAATTAATACACTATTTCAATCTAATGTTAAAAGGGTATATAAGCTTCAGGCAGAATGAATGGAAGAGTTGACACGGGTGTAACATGGAGAGCTAGAGATCAGTGAAGACAAAGGTTTTAGCGAACTACATAATGGACGATTCCTCCGCAAGCACATTAGTGCCTACGTTACTGAGGAAACTAATGCATGAGCCGATATTGTTAAGGAAGCTGAACGTATCTCGTGAGGTGACAAACATTTTGGCCGGAGCTGTACAATTAATACACTATTTCAATCTAATGTTAAAAGGGTATATAAGTTTCAGGCAGAGTGAATGGAAGAGTTGACACGGGTGTAACATGGAGAGCTAGAGATCAGTGAAGACAAAGGAAACAAAAGACTATGAGAGATATCTGGGTGGCCTGATTTGGTTGGCTCTTATTGATAATTATTCAGGTATCGGAAGAGATATTTCATACTTCTCTGTGGATGTTTATTTCCTAGAAGTTGTCAGAAACGGGTCGAACAGCGGAGCTATTCTGTAATACGGCATTCATGTTGATCTTCGGATATTTATTTATTACGTTCCCCGTCATTTTCCCGTAGAAAGGTTTTGATATTGTATTTATCACAATTACTTTTAAATCATATCACCCAATTTTTTCTATATGCATTTTATGGTTTGTAACAATTTATTGTATATAATCTGTAAACAAACTATACATATTAAAACATTGAGTTGAATGTGTAGAAGTGTGTTTCAAAAACGAACCCATTAAAATTCTACATAGGTATATTATGGACACATCTATTCATTAAAGGGACAACATTCCTATAAGAACTTTACTACTATTCACACGAACTTTACTATATCAATTTGTCATGGCAATGTTATTGTCGTGGATATCTTTTGTAGCTGTCGTTGCCAATGCCATATAAAAATTTGAATCTTTTTCAAAATATAACATTCCTATAAGAACTTTACTACTATTCACACTTTACTATATCAATTTGTCATGGCAATGTTATTGTCGTCGATATCTTTTGTAGCTGTCGTTGCCAATGCCATATAAAAATTTGAATCTTTTTCAAAATAATTTATACTCTTTTTTACTCAATTTTATCATCAAACTATCTTAAAACATTTAACAGATTAATGCAAAAATTTTACGCAATCAAAATCATTATATATATCCTTTCTTATATGTGATGGTGGCTGAGTTCTAAAGTGTCTTGGGCTCAAGCCCATATAGCTCACGTTTGTATCTGGTCCTGGAATGGTAAGCGATTGACTGATAATTGCTGAATCTTTTTTTAATTAGTTTAAAGCTTACATGCTTTTTTTCTTACATATATCTATATTACATTTAATGCATTCGTTTTCACGTTAACCTGTATATTTATTGCAATTATGTCAAAAGACAACATAATACGAAAGCAAATTTTAAAAAATAGTATTAAGTGATGTTAAATAAATTAACATTCTCAGTCAGTTAATATTTTACTTCTCATTTTAGGTAATATATCAAGATCATAAAACAGCGGAAAACTGATGCATAATCAGTGTAAATAAATGAAAATTCGTTTAGAAAATTAAAATTCCATAAATTGAATAGAGCATCCGGTTTAAATTAAATTTATTCGTGATAAACATTAAAAAAATAAACTTTATTGATATAAAATCTCTATTACTTTTAAAAGCATGAACACAATCAACGCAAATATTAAAAATTACATTTTAAATATAAAAAATGCATTTTCGCATTAATCAACTTCATTTGGATTTCTCTTTGAAGATCTATGAGAATATTTGCTTTGTATCTGTTTTTGTTCTAATTTCTGCATTCTTTGAGTTACCAGTTTTTTCAATATGTCCAATTGTTCATTCTCAGAGAGAATTCCGTCTTCGCAAGGACTGCCTATAAACTCGAAGGGTGTCATAGTTGTAAATCTCACTTCGTTAAGCAATGGTTTCAAGGTTATACGAAGATTCTCTGGCGTATGAACGGGAAAATTATATCTACCCCATTTCACTACTGCATTATACATATCAATTTCAGATTCTAACTGCAACAGGTTTTCGGCGGTTAGACGAGACATGGTTTCGAATTTCACATATTTAATGCTGTCCTGATTAATAATTTCTGATGCGTAATCTATAATATATTTCCAACACTTAGATTTTAATTCCATTTGTTTGTGTGCAGATGCAGTTTCGTATATTTTTAAAACTGAATCGTCCGAAATATTGCTATCGAGAAAGGCTAAGCATTTCATTTTCATATACGTCACCATATATTTATCTGCGAAATACAAACTTGAAATGGCGGCATCTAAAGATTTTATTTTGACTGTATTGGTGTATATGAACCTGAAAATAGACATCGAAAATTATTTCCTTTACTTTTAATTTAGAGTCTAAAGAAAATATTAAATTAATAAATGTAAATCATTTTAAAAATAAAAAATATTTTGATATTTATGATATATGACTGAAGCTATATAATGCAGACTAATAATTGTTGTGTTTAATTCATACGAATTATGTTAGAAAGAAATTATTATATTTGCATCAGCTTTCTGAAAAATTATATATAGATATATAATACAAACAGTATGGATATTATGATGGAACAGCGATTCTTATTCATTCCAGCAGGGTTGCAGAGTCGGAGTCGGGGAGTCGGATCTTACAAATTTTAGGAAATCGGAATCGGATTTTTTTTAAAGTGGAGTCCGAGTTTGATCATTTTCCATCCAATTTTGCAACCCTGGGTTATAAAACAATAAATACCAATCTTATAATTTTACTTATCATTGGAATTGCTGTATTGATGTATAATGCCATTAAAATATGTTCATTAGAGGATAATAATAATTTAATTCATAGTTTCATTACGAGATTAGTAGTTCATGTCAATGAAATTTTGCTATTAAAATCGAAAATGAGAATAACTTTCCAGTAATCTGGTTGATCACGTCAAATTTCATGTATATCAGGAATTATTCTGAAAAATATTAAATTCGAAAATATTTCAAAACATGATATGGAAAGATTCCTTAGCATTATCATTTGCTTTTGAACAATTCTGTATGCCGGAGATAAAGGGTACTATGTCCATTTTTTCAATATTGGAATAACGCTATTAGTTTGATGTAATTTCATTTTACTACACAGAGGTGTAGGGTATTAAATCCTATTTCAATAAATAACAGAGATATTCAAAGGTAAACTCACTATGTCCACAAACTTTTTTAATATATTTTAAATTTAAAAAATAACAAACCTTAAAACATACAGTATTATAATTTAAAAGTCAATAGTCCAAAGAATAAACATACAAGGGTTTATTGAAAAATATTCATTAACGAGCAAATTGCAAATAAAGAAATAAAAAAAAAAACCTTTAAACTGCGCTCCTGTAAAATTTCACTTTTGATATGTGCCCTTTACCTCCGGAATATAGTATTAAATTAACAAAAAACAAATATATATATTAAGTAACTTTGAACTGAAGTTTTAACATATTCCAGATCTATGTAACACAACGCAGGGAATATTTATTGATTTGTAAACAAGTTGATACATGTTTGAACAAATTCAGTATAAAATATACAGATTACTTTTGGCATGACCTTACAATATTTTAAAATGATAATAGCATAAAGTTAAAAATCTGTGTTTGAGAAATGAACAAAAAAAAATTATTCAGTGTGCCTTCATAAATACTTAATAGATTTTTTTTTCACTTGAAAAAGTGATAAATTTTTCTGTCAGTTGTTTTATCCATATTATAGAAAAACGAACAATTTCACATAAATAAGAAATGATTCCAAATTAAAATTTCTGAATATTTCTTATTAAAAGAATAGAAGATACCATTGTAAGAATAACTTCGTTACATTAAAATGGTATCAGAATACCTAAATATGAATACCAGATAATTGTGCTATAATTTAATAAAATTGATATCAGATTTATTTAAATAACCAATTGTTTATCGACATATCTTGAAAAAATAAAAAAAACTTACGATAAAAAAACATTCACAGCGTCCACATTATCTTTTGGTAATGAAATTTCTTCTGTTTGCAGTGCCATGGATCCGTACAACATACAATGAAACACTTCACTAAATATCGATAGTAGAAATTTATGAGTAGGATATGATATTTTCTCTGGGCCGACAACAAGAGTGACATCGCACATTTCTTTAGATGTCATTAGGTACGAAAGTTTTTCTTCCATACGGAAAGTATTAGATTGCCAAGCCATCTAAAATGAAAATTAAATATTTATGAAATAATGCAAAAATAATTGAAAGAAATTTACGAAATATAAAACTTTAAATATCTTTTTCATGAGCAATATCTAAAAGAATATATTCTATAAATTGAATTTTAATATACTTGCTTACTATACAGATATACTTCATATAATATACTTCAGATTTTCAGCATGATTCTGCTTTTCACGGAATCAGAGATTTTTGCATAATAATTCTTTGTCATATTACTAGTAGTAAATCGGTATATAAATCAATCGCGAAAACGGTTTTTGCAAAATATTTTTAATTATATTACTAGTATTAAATCGGTATATAAATCAATCGCGAAAACGGAACTCGATAATAGGCTGTATGAAAAAATAATTATCATAACGAAGTATCGATACCTGTGCGCGACGCCATCTTGAAAAAGACAATGTCTTGCACGAGACTTTCAAGATGTAAAATTACTCGAATTCGTGTTATAGAAGAGCGATTACGTTATATGAATTCGTATTATAGGAAAGCAAGAATAGGAGTTTACGTGTAATACATCTTGAAGGTGTTGCGCAAGAAGTATATTCAAACTCCTTGGCAAGAACACTTTCTAGATGATGTAATTATACATCTTGAGGAAAATATGTATTATATGTATATATGAATCCATAAATTGCATAAGTAACTTATGGAATTCAGGATAAAATCATAACCCACATAATCATAAAAATAATTCCTGGCGTATTTTTGGTGTTTAAAACAAGATGTAAAACGGTAGCAGCTTTTCGTAATTACAATGGTGGTCACGTGACGCTTTACTTCTCCTTCAATATGGCAGCGGTACATGGTTCATTTAACCAATTCTGAGGTAAATTTTTCGAAATATCTAATCGGTGCCGCTTTCGTCCATGGTTCTATTATAATTTTTGACCTCTTTCGTCCATGGTTCTATTATAATTTTTGACCAGTTTGATGAGATCTTATTTGGCAATTTCGTGAAAAGCAGAATCCAAATTTTCGTTGAATTTTCGTTTTAAATTGGCGAAATTTTACATTTGATTCTATAATTGATAAAAATTCTCAACAAAAATTTAGTTTGAATTGAAGAATATAACCTGAATATCTTTTTTCTTTAAATTGGCGAAATTTTACATTTGATTCTATAATTGAAAAAATTCTCAACAAAAATTTAGTTTGAATTGAAGAATATAACCTGAATATCTTTTTTCCTCCCACAAAATTAGATGAAAATAGCAGGTAAAAAGTTTTTCGAAATCGGTTTTCTTTAGATGGCCGAAAATAATCTAACCCAGCATCAATTGAAAATTACTATGACAAAGAATATTTACTCAAATTGAAATGTAAATCACTTGTAAGTGTTGCCATTTTGAGATGAAAAAATCTGACATTATTTCATAGATTTTAATTTTCTACAAGAATATATATAATAATAAATTTTGGTGAGGATCGTTTATTCTTTGCATTTCATACATAAAGGATAAAAATAATATTGAAACACTCATGACTTCAACAAAAACCACTTAAATCTATAACATTATAAAATATTTATTGTTTACTTTACACAAAATAAAAGACTTTGTATGTATTAAAGTATTGTTATAAACATAAAAATAATATTGAAACACGCATGATTTCAACAAAAACCACTTAAATCTATAACATTATAAAAAATTTATTGTTTACTTTACACAAAATAAAAGACTTTGTATGTATTAAAGTATTGTTATAAAGACAAAATAAAATATAATATTAAATTGTCTGACATCTTTACTCGGGATATCAAAGTGAACGGTTGCAAGAGGAGACAATATTGTGAATTGTTGCCGATATATGGCACTACGAATTGTAATTAAAAGTACGAAATGAAAATTTAATTCACTATTTAAATACACCATATTATTTTCAAATAAGGATTTATTTTACGTATTTTTTGGTATTATAATATTTTTAAATATAAGAATAAAATCATTGGTTTAATGATGTTGCATATTTGTCTTAAAACATATATAAGTACAATAAATAAAAATAAGCAAAATTACTACATATATGATCACGTAAATAAAATACCGCATAATAAATTTGCACGAACTGGTATTAGCGATAGAAATGTCAGTATCAAACAAAGATATTTCTTATGAATTCCTTTTTTTATATACAGGGTGTTTTCTAGCACCCGTAACACCCTTTTTTCCCGGAAACGCGATGAGATAGGATGTAGGGTAAAAAAATTTTGATTACCGATGTATATCCGAAGAATCGAATGGGCATGATAAAAATTTTGTGGGTCCATCGGAAGTAGGGGCTATGAGTTGCGCCAAGAGTACGTTGGCCATTCGTCCAATCAGAAGAGAGATGCTTATGTCTAATTATCATAAATAATTATTCTAACTGTTTAGAGTACAAAGATTTTTCTATATCTTACATTTTTATAATACAATTTTAATTCTATATATCTTGTAAGGCGCAGTTACTTAATTTAAAAAAATAGAAAAAATTCTTATTGTTAGGAAGCAGCCCGGGCCCCTCAATCATCTATGGGCCCGGAGAATTTGTCCCCTCTTCCCCTGTCTCGACGCCACTGTATGTAATTGTATGAATTATTATACTGTATTATTAATAGCCAAACGTGGAATAATTTCCGCCTAATTTTCGGATGTCTGCGACAACAGATCTTTTTTTTTATTTAGCTATTTTTTAGGGCCCTAGGGGTCAAAATTTTATTTTATGACAATAAATATCGATAGATGAGTCAACTATACAGCCTCCAATGGAAACCAATGCCGATTTTGGAATAATTGGATAGAACTGTGTTTTTGTTTTGAAAGTTTTTTAAATATCATCTAAGGATTGTGAGATATCACAAAGAAAAGATGCCGCCGCATTTACCGCCTATTGGCCTCTTCATGCAGAAAGAAGAATATAAATCAGACAGAGGGCATCTGTGTACATTGTCAAACATTATTGAAGCGGCAAAGAGCAGTATTATGCAGATTTAAGGCGAATTCTGGTACTCGATAGCAGCACTCGAACCGCTGCTGTGATAAGTCTTTCGCCATCACAGTTCGGCATGGGACCATACTCAAGAACTTCAAGAAGAAGTTTCTGGACTTGTTTCAGCCCTTTATGAGCGCCATGATGTACATAGATGCCCTCTGTCAGATTATTCCTTTTATTATTACTTGAATAGCCCAATCAGCGGTACATGCGTCGGCATCTTTTCTTTGTGATATATCACAACCCTTAGATGATATTAAAAAACTTTCAAAACAAAAATTGTTTGTTTTTTACAGTTCTATCCAATTAGGCCAAAATCAGAATTGGTTTCCATTGGAGATTTCATAGTTGACTTCTTGTGTCCCTATTTCCGATGGGCCCACAAATTTTTATCATGCCAATTCGATTCTTTGGATATACTTTGGTAATCAAAATTTTTTCCCTTACTTCCTATATTATCGCGTTTCCGAGAAAAAAGGGTGGTACGGGTGCTAGAAAACACCCTGTATATTTTAAATCAATAACAGTGTTATTGTAACCCAGTGATTCTCAACCTTTTTTCTGTTGAGGAACGCATAGGCATAATTAAATATTTTTAATAATTAGTTAGATTTAACGAATTTTTATTAACAGATTACTGCATATATTCTTATTTATTATATTCAGATTACGGACATACTCATACACGGGATCACTAAATGGTGGCCCTTATTAAGTTATAATGCCACCTGCGGATGCTTTCTTTTTAGAACAACTATAATTTTAATTTAATTTTTATTCATTTAATTTTTAAATTATGAATAAACGACAAAAAATTTTGGCTGTCACAGAAATTCGAGAGTTAGATTTTTCTAACGATATCCTATTTATAGGAATCGGTACAGTGGTTCGACTGCAAAAGGGATATCTAGCCAATCACATTTCACTATTAATATATACTAGAAATTCCCCGCTCATATAAATGAGCGGAAATAAACTATTGTGATCTAATCTTATAATACTTTATATAACAGCATATTGTATAATAATAGCTTATTTTGCAAATTTATTTACTATATATTTTATTAAGCATTAGTTCAAATGTGTAGTAATTACGCGGGGGCCCGTGGAGGCTGCACCTCAAGGGCGTCGTGCCCCGACGGTCTCACTCCACGGGGACCCGTGGAGGCTGCACCTCAAGGGCGTCGTGCCCCGACGGTCTCACTCCACGGGTGGGCCCGGGGGGACCTACCCCAATGGGCACCAGGCCTATGGGATCCGGTTTCATCTCCCCGGTGGGCCCACAGTCCGTGGGGATATGAAACTCCCACTGGGGGCCCCATGGGGTGGGGCTGAACCCACCAGAGATCAAGAGGCCTCCGTCGGGGGGCCCACCCCCAATGGGCCCGGGCCCTTGGGGCCCGCTTTCATCTCCCCGGTGGGCTGCACCCAGTTTCATCTCTCCATGGGCATCTGGGTCCCCGTGGGGTGCAGGAGGGGGTAGTTTACAGCAATGATGAATGGTTATAATTTCTTTGTGTGATAAAATATAAGCATATGGTCATAACAGACGAATCTATATACAGGATGTAAATTATCTCCTTCAAAAAACTACACTACGACGTAGACGAAATTCAGGTGATTAAAATGATATAAGACTCTTTGGGCCGATTACAGAAACGAAGTTTTAACAGGCCACGGCTTACGCTTTAGACCGCGGCTTCAATAAACCGCCGCGGAGAACCGGTTTCAGAAACCGAGACTAGCGAAGCCACGGCTTAAAACACCGCTGTTCTTTTAAACATCTCTCGCCCCGAGAAATTGAATTTCTTAACCAATCAGTGATTCGCAGATGACGTCAGTAAAATGGCGGAATTTTCAAGCGTACATGCTGCAAAATCAGGTAGAAATTTTACCGAAGAAGAAAAAAACGTTCTGATTGAATTAATTAAAGCGTACCCATGTATAGAGGATAAGGGATATGATTTAAAATCAATCAACAAAAAAAAAAAAAGATGTCAGACAAGTTGTTTGCCAACTGGCGCTTCCAGTTGGCAAACAACTTGATGACCTTGCTGAACAAGTGCTTACCTAGCAAACGTCATCGCTTAAACACTCACTCTGTCTAGCTGAACGTCTTGTAAGCATAAAAATGGCTGACCAGAAACAAAAACTCTTATTAACTTTATTACGAGATGAAATTATGGATGATTATGTTGAAATATCAGTAACAAATGTTGTACAAAGAACAGTAGAATTTAATACTTCTTTATAAAATATATGCATACATTTTTCATAGATTATTTTAAAAAACATCTTAAATTATTCACTATAAAATTAAAGCTAAATTCTTAAATTTAGCTTTAATTATTCTAGAAATGTGTATTGCATCAATTTTTCTCTAGTTTTTAACTTCTTTAGTTTTTAGTTCGCTGCTAAGCAAAGTCAGAGACCCAACGGATCGCTGTCTTTGCTTAGCAGCTAACTTAGCGATTGATGACGTCATTCAAAGTAAGCAAACCATCCAGTTAGGCAGCTCATTCCAACAAGACGGTTTGTTGAGAAGTGATTAGTAAGCTGCTTGCCAACTGGAAGCGCCCATGGCTAAAAACACCGCTGTTCCCTTAAGCATCTCTCGCCCCGAGAAATTGAATTTCTTAATCAATCAGTGATTCGCAGATGACGTCAGTAAAATGACGTAGTTTTCGAGCGTGTACTAACGCTCGAAAACTTTTCTGAGGAAGAAAAAAACGTGTTAGATCTAATTAAAGACCATTCTACTATTGAAGATAAGGGTTATGTTATAAAATCCACCAATAAAAAAATGTTTAGAAAAGCATTCACAATTAATTTAAATTTTATCATTTCCGATTCGATCGTCGCGACCGCTAGAGCAGTAAAAAAGGTAAAAAAGAATTTTTCCAAAAATATTTTAAAAAGTATTATTTTATATAATCTTAGACTTACAGAAATTTTTCTGAGGAAGAAAAAAACGTGTTAGATCTAATTAAAGACCATTCTACTATTGAAGATAAGGGTTATGTTATAAAATCCACCAATAAAAAAATGTTTAGAAAAGCATTCACAATTAATTTAAATTTTATCATTTCCGATTCGATCGTCGCGACCGCTAGAGCAGTAAAAAAGGTAAAAAAGAATTTTTCCAAAAATATTTTAAAAAGTATTATTTTATATAATCTTAGAATCTCTTATACCATTCAAAAGACTGTAGAACTGATTAAAGAAACAAAAAAAACTGAAAAGGAGTTGAATAGATTGTAAAAGTGGAAATAACCAAGAACTGATATCGAAAACTTTCCCTAAATTTAAGATAAAGCAAATTAAAAACAACCCATTATTGTTCTATCACCCATTTTAACGATTTTATAAAAAATACAAATATTATCATCAAATAAGTTCAACCCATTATTGTTCTATCACCCATTTTAACGATTTTATAAAAAATACAAATATTATCATCAAATAAGTTTAAATGAATTAAATTTATCATCGGTTCACACGTTATATTGACGATAATTGTTCATTAAAATTACTAAATAGAGAAGTTTATAAATAGAAAATTATCAGTTGAAAACATTAAAATATGCTGACAACTTACTTTTTCCTTTACCCTTTCTTTTTGGAGGTATTTTTCTTAAAATAATAATCAGATTTCTTATAAATTCGAAACTGAAAAGAAACGAATTTTAATAAAAAATTTGACCAAACTCAAAATACCAAATATTTCTTATTCAAAGTCCGGAATTTCTAGTTTTTCCTAGTCTAAACCCAAAATGACACACAGTTAAAACAAAAGTTGTCATTTCTAATGTATTCCCACTCAGAGTTTGATATTTGTCATCAGAAATTTCTTTTAGAAAATATCTGCCATGATAAGCAAATCTCATTGAGGAAGGCTGCAATCTGCGCCAGTAAAAGTACACAGGGCTAAATCTGCTTTCAATGCATGAAGCATTGTGTATCTAAATTATGTTTGTGCAAAAAGAATAATATTTTGTGTAATTCTAAATGCCACAAAAGCCTACTTTGCAAAAATAAATAAGAGGTACCTAGTTGTGTTTTTTATTTTTGTATTTACGGTAATACTGTGAATACAAAAATTGTTGATTAGTTGATTAAAAACATTATTATAATGAACATAATGCATATTTTTATTACTCAACAGGAAATAACAATTTCATTGTTATTTCCTGTTCTGAAGAAAGATAAACTCTTTCTTGTCCTAAAGAAAGAGTTTCATTTTCTGTAGAGAAAATGAAATAAGACAAATTGAAAACATAGCTAACTCTCATTTATTACATGGTTGAAAGTTTAAAGAAGTGAAATTGCCACTTTTTTATTTTTATGGACAAGTATTTTAATATTTTTATTAGTCAAAGGTCAACATAAAATACAAAGTAAAAAATTTTAAAAGTTGAAAAACACAACTACCTATCTCTCATTTATTTTTTGGCTTTTGTGGCATTTAGAATTATACAATATATTATTCTTTTTGCACAAACATAATTTAGATACACACAATGCTTTGTGCATTAAAAGCAGATTTAGCCCTGTGTACTTTTACTGGCATAGGTTGCAGCCTTTTTCAATGAACTTTGCTTATCATGGTGGATATTTTCTAAAGAAAGAAATTTCTGCTGGCAAATATCAAACTCTGAGCGGGAATACATGAGAAATAAGAGTTTTGTTTTAACTGTTTGCCTTTTGGGCTTTTTTGTCAACAGATGACACCACTTTCCACTCAGGAAGAATACTAAGTGGCAGGGCAAAACAAGCCCTTCCACAGACTGCCACTTCTGCGGTGGGGTCAGCTGGATTGTGGAGGACAGGGAATGACGGGCTAGACCCGGACCCCATGATAAATAGTTTTGAGAGGTGGGACCCGAGATTCAAACCTGAGTCTTCTAGAGTGGAAAGCTAAAGCGTTTCCATGCACCCAATCTGGCAACCCCTGCCATTTCAGGTTTTGACTAGGAAAAACTAGAAATTCTGGACTTTAAATAAGAAATGTTCGGCATTTCAAGTTTGGCCTAGGAAAGTTAGGACATTCTCATTTTAACTAGGAAATTTTAATATTTCCTGAATTCAGGTTTGTCCTGTAACATATATAATTAACACTTTTGAGATTGCACATGAATGTCAGTCATTATCAACAATTCTTGCAAGCTACAAAATGAATCACACTCATAGCTAAAAAGTAAATTCTATTTATAATAATCTATGACTTAGATATGGCTATAACCTACTTGGTACTATTTTAAAACACCTTTTGATACTTTAACTCATTAAGATCTGATGGAGAGTAGACACATTATGGAAATGGTATAAAAAATGATTAAAAAAATTCAATCCTGAATTACTTAATGTAGCTATTGCAGATTGGTTGAAAATACATATCTCCAATGATAGTTACTAAATTTTTTGATTGCCAAAATTTTCTTTTCAAACGACATTTTAAAGTTAGATACTTTTAATGGATTGTAATTATTTCAATTTGGATTATTTTTTTATCGAATCATATTAATTCTGCATTCTATTCTATTTTATTAATCTTATTTAGGTTTTAGGATGGGATAATCTTTATTTTTTTTTTTTGAATTTTAAGTGAAACATGAAATTTTCATATGGTGAGCTCTAAAATTCATAAAACTGAAAAAATATTGCCATAATAAAAAAGTTTGGTTAAGTCTGTTAAAATAAATGATATTTTTTCTTATTTTTTCATTTATTGTGTTATTTTTACTGATAAGTAAGTAAAATATGAGAAAATCCTAACGTAAATACCCTCAGGCTATTTAAAGAGGCATTTTTATTATATTATGATGGCCAGTCATTTCGTGGGAAATCATGGCAAAGCCTACTTTACTATGTTGCATGTGGTATTAGGTGTATTATGTCAACAAAGCATTTGCAGGCCAATTAAAATAAAGTAGAAAATGTTATAGCTATTTATGTGAGAAAGTGGACGATTTTCATATATGTAAGATACTTTTGGATATAAATTCAAAAATTTATACAAAAATTAAAAAAAATTATTGAAATGAAGGGGGGGAAAGTCAATAAATATATTTTATTAAAAAATGACAATATTTTAATAAATTTATGTTACTTTTTGACTAATTATACAATGTAACTTAATTAATAAAAATTTGCATACCACTTCATTTTTTGTCAATAAGTTTTTAAAATATGATCCAATTTTCTTTAGTTATAGCTTATTTTATTCATAACGCTTGCTGTTATCAAGAAATAACAAATATTTCATTGGATGACTACGATTTCATACAAAAAAAAACTTGTGCTTTCTTTGATTTCATGTAATGAATGAAAAGTTGTGAAAGAAAGAAAATTTGAAAAATTTTTTACATTGTTAGAATCAGAATAAAAATCATCATAAACTAAAAATTTCAATGAAAATTGTATAATTAGTTAAAAAGTAACATAAATTTATTAAAATATTGTCATTTTTTAATAAAATATATTTATTGATTTTTTCCTTCATTTCAATAATTTTTTTATAACTTTTCAAATTTATATCCAGAAACCTAATATATATGAAAATAGTCCACTTTTGCACATAAATAGCTATAACATTTTCTATATTACTTTAATTGGCCTGATTTTACAATGTTAATTTTTTGATTATTAATTATGTTTATTTTGAAATATATCGCAGACCTCAATGGTTAAAATAATAATTCCATCTAGAAGTAAATTTCTGATTTATATATTTTTTAATTATATTTCATTTTTGTATTTTTTCTAACAAAAATGTAATATATCAAATTATGCTAAAATTTCATTTTATCATAATTTTAAGAATATTAATTTATGCATTAGATAACTTTTATTAGATTTCAATTAATTGAAAATTAAGCAAATTTTGTAAAATAACAGAAAATGATACAATTCTAATTTTAAAAATTAACTTTCAAATATTAATAAAATATCCATTTACTACTGAATGAAAATTGATTTTACTTCCTTTTTCATAATCTTAAAAACTTCATAAATTTATCTAGAACTAGCAATTAAGAGTTTCTGATGAGTTAAAATCAGAAAAAAGCCAGTCTATAATTGCAAGTCATGATTGCCAATCTCAAAAGTATTAAAACAATTTTAACCGATTATTTATATTGCAAAAATTATTTTATATTTTAAAAAATTAATTTTAGCAAAATATTAAATATATAATTAAATAAAATTTTTGATTTTTATTTTCATTAACAACAAGACTTCATTCAATCACCCAAGGTCTAATAAATTGTATATAAAATAGTGTATTTTGTAATTTAGTGTGTTATACAATAGTAAAACACATATAATAAAGTAAATAATATAACGTATCTCTCTCACCTCAACCGTTAGGGGAGTGGGATGGGGGATCGATAACGAATTAATCTATTTTACATAATCTTATATGGGAAATATTGTCCCGCAATTCGACAGTTTCTCATCTTCGATATTACTTCGGCGACAGATTAGTTTCGAATTGCGAGGCACCACTGTACTAATAAAAATATTAAAAAAAATTATCTGCATTTAAATATATGTAAAAATTCTTATTGATAATCTGAAGAAGAAAGTCTAAGATTTTATAGTAATTAATCTTCATAAAAATCTGAGACAATCTTTTTTGCAAATCCAATAAAACAATTTTATGCAACTTATATTATTAAAATGTTTCTAATATTTTAAACAAACAGTGGAAATTTTCAAATAATTTATCTAGGTTTTTCTTAACAAAATGGATATTTATAAATTTTCTAATTTATCCATGTATGATGATTTAGTAGGTTTACAATATAATTTAAAAATAAAAGTGAAGTATTTAGAATAATACTACATCCATATTTGAAACGATGTAATTTGAACTGTATCATAAAGAATATACTACCATACATTTCAATTTTTAAGGTTTAAAATATAGTGATATTTTCTTAAACCTAAAATCAAATCATTATTCTCATTTTCTATTAGGTGAAAATTGTTAGATAAATACATGATTAATAATTGTAAACTAGCCTACTTGTAAATGATTGACATAGTTTGTCTAAATTTTTAAATTAATCAACATTAATTAGAGTCTTATTAGAAGAAAAGTTGAATTATTTTTAATGTAGTAGTAATCTTTCATGGCATATAATACGCGTATATTCTTTTGAAAAGCAGAATATAAAATGAAGAAATGATATTTTACAAATGCTACACTTACTCCTTCCTGAATACTATTATCCCTTATTCTAATTCATAATTTAATAAGCAGTAAAAAGGATGTAAGTGAGGAGAGTAATTGTATATTATTATACAGTGGCGTAGTTACAGTTCGAGCCACCCTTCCTTTGGGAAATACATAATACACATCAAACCTATTTAGATAATTTGAAAATTAATTTATAAATTAAAATAGAAAATTACAAAAAATAAAATATATTAATTCTAAAAATGCAGCCCGGGACGGACTGCCCCTCCGCCCACCCCTCGCTACGCCACTGTTATATTAAAAGGATTGTTGAATTATTTTACAGCAGCAGAATTTACAACTACTGCACAATATTCCTGCAATTGTAAAATAAGATTATTATAAAAACAAACAGGATGTCTGATATAAATTTATCAGGCCTTTATTTGTTTTTATACGGAAGATTTTAAATAAAAATTTGAACATATTAAGAATTATACTTGCTATAAAATTCACTGTAAATTCACTGAACATATTTTTGACAAATTTTGACACTCGAAATGCATTTTTTTCATGAAAAGTAGATTGCTTACTAAAGATTATTTTTCTGCTAACATGTTACTTTGATGGGGCAATGCATTTCTTATGAGCGCCAAAATTCGATCAAAACAAGATTCGAGAATATCCATTTAAAATTTCAGCAACAAGAATTACATCGGTTTTATGCTATTTTCTATTTAAAAACAATCCATTATTGTTCTATCACCCACTTTAACGATTTTATAAAAAATACAAATATTATCATCAAAAAAGTTTAAATGAATTAAATTTATCATCGGTTCACACATCATATTGACGATAATTGTTCATTAAAATTACGAAATAGAGAAGTTTATAAATAGAAAATTATCAGTTGAAAATATTAAAATATGTTGACAACTTACCTTTTCCTTTACCTTTGCCCTTTCTTTTTGGAGGCATTTTTCTTAAATTAATAATCAGATTTCTTATAAATTCGAAACTGAAAAGAAACGAATTTTAATAAAAAATTTTTATTAGAATGAAGATTAAAATGTATGAATGATCTTATACATCTAAAGCAAACATAACTTTGATCATTTACGGAATGATAACCATTTTATAAAAAAACAATCAGTTAAAACGAAACCAGAACTTAGAATCTTATTGGATGTTATACTGATTATTTATATTTAGCATTAATTTGCCTCTTATATTTATCAATTAAAATAAAAATTATTTGGTTTTAAAATAAATAAAAAACTTGGAATGATGTGATGTAATCAATAAATTTATCTAATTAAAAATTTATTTTTGCATTGAAACTACCAGGATTTATTCTTTAAGTGTAACAACACTAAATTTTATTAACTTTTATTCATTTCTGTGAAGTATAATTAATTTTTAATCTTTGTGGCCTAGATCCAAGTTAGCTTGGGCACACTCCTCATAGTTTGTGGTCCTGAAATTAAGTTTTTTGTAGAAATATATTTGATGACTTACTATAGATTTATTATTATATAAGTAACTTTTTTATCGTATAATCTCGATTTATGGTTCCTTGACTATTGTCTAGTTCGCTATTGTAACCGCTCCTAGTTTCTGCTTCCTACGAATTACTATACAAAGAGGCAGGATTTGAATTTTACATATTAACTCGCTCATTCATAATATCAGTAAATTAGAAGGAATGAATTACGAAACAGGAAAATTAAGAAAGAAAACAATCAGTTAAAACGAAACCAAAACTTAGAATCTTATTGGATGTTATACTGATTATTTATATTTAGCATTAATTTGCCTCTTACATATACACAATAACAACAGAATTATTTTAGATTACACAGGAATTATTGGCTCTCTTTAGCTGATGTTTTTTTTATCCCTAAATTAAAAAAAACTGATATATATAGTCCAAGAGTAGAATATTTTAAATATAAATACAAATAAAATAAATAAAAATATGAAACTTATTTATATATAATAGTGAATATTCTCATTATTTATGACACAAGCACATTTCTATTATTTTTCTGTGATGAGTTTTATATAATTTTATTTATTAAATCTAAATTAGATTATTTTTCTGTGATGAATTTTATATAATTTATTTACTAAATCTAAATTAGCTTTATTTATAAAAAATTTAATAAAAATTGATTGTGGAATAGTAATTGGAAAAATGGTAGCAGATATGTTAACAAAGGGGCCAAGAACATATATTAGTTAGAAGAATTTGGAAATTTTTATAGATCTCATACCGAAAATAAAATTCCAAATATGAGATATCACATCTGCTGCCAGGAATAATACATTGGTTAATAAACATTTATCATAGCAGATATAGAGCTGCTCATAGTCCTTGTTTTACCTTGAACATATGGTGTTTTTCCTTACAGGATCTATATCCTGAAATTGCAGCCAGGCACAAAACAACCATTTGGCATTTTTAAAAAAATGAATAAAATACTTCTCTAACAACAATCTAGGTCAGGTTATAAGTACGAATTCAGCCCTACATAAATCTCTGTATATCCAAGCTTTAGCCCTACGTGATACGCAGCGCAGTCTAGTGATGGGATTTCAAAATCTTACAGCAATCGCGTCGAAGTGGGATGACCATATATATTTATAGACCATGGCGAGATCATTTTTATTCATAATTTAGTAATAATTGAGGTGGTAATTTACATATTATAAAATACAAATATATAACTACAGTCATATAAATAATATATAATTTTATTTTATTTTGGAAGTGTTAAAATAGTTAGTTATATGGGAATGGCAATCAAATTAATTTTCAATTTTTAATAGAATTAGTAAAGAGAAATTAGTATTGCAAAGTAGAATTATTATTGCAAAAAACTGAGGAGTTTTGTTTAGCTAATAAATTAAAAGCTAGTCATATAAATTTTTCAGACAAAAGATGAAAGTTAAATTAATAGTACAACCTCTAAATCTGTAGAAGATATTCTAATATACAGTAAGTGCCAGTTTAACGCGGATGATACGTTCCAAAGAAACCAAGCACTAAATGAAACAATGTTAGACGAGATCATCTTAACACATAAATAATGGGATAGGTGAAACAGGACAATGAATAAAAAAATATACGTACCTTTTTTTATTTTATTTTGTAACATGTATTATTACTATTGTATTACATTTAATTATAGACATTTTTTATTGCTAATATCGATTTGTATTCATAGATCATTCATGAAAATCAAAAATATTCAAGTAAAGTTTTTATTGCTAATATCGATTTGTATTCATAAATCATTCACGAAAAAATTATTGCTAATATTGATTTGTATTCATAAATCATTCGTGAAAATCAAAAATATTGGCTAATATCGATTTGTATTTCACAAATATTGGTGAAAAAATTCTTAAAATATCGATTTGTGTTCATAAATCATTCATGAAAATCAAAAATATTCAAGTAAATGATTCTATTCATGAATCATTCATGAAAATCAAAAATATTCAAGTAAATAATTTCTGTTGTATTACATTAATTATAGACATTTTTATTGCTAATATCGATTTGTATAGTATTACATTAATTATAGACATTTTTTATTGCTAATATTGATTTGTATATTACATTAATTATAGACATTTTTTATTGCTAATATCGATTTGTATTACATATATTATTACTATTATATTACATTAATTATAGACATTTTTATTGCTAATATCGATTTGTATTCAACATTAATTCTTTTTTTTATTTTGTAACATGTATTATTACTATTGTATTACATTAATTACAGACATTTTTATTGCTTATCAAAAATATTCGAACAAATAATTTATATTGGTGATGAGGAAGAACCTTCTTCATTTGATACTTTTTGTTTTTTCGTTAAGAAGTCATCTAACGTCATTTTGTCTTTTCTTCTTTCGTTCAACAAGCAATTGTCGATAACGAGACATCGCATCCATGACACTTCGTCTTGTCTTTGAACTTCTATCAAAATTTGGATCATTTTATTTAAACTTCTATTAAAATTTGGATCATTTTGTATAACTGATCCATAATTTCTGTAATAGTGCTAAACTTTAACTGTAAATAACGTTGATGAACGATCATAAATATGAATTTGTTTTGAGAAAATCCCTGCTCCATAATTTCCGTAATAGTGGCTAAATTTGTTTTGACAAAAATATCGATGGAAGAAAAACGTTCTAATTTCAAGGAAGTATAGTTCGAAGTGACAGAGTAAGCCACCTTGACCGTATCTAACTATAGTTCGAAGTGCAGCATTCAAGCTAAAACTAAAATGGATAAATGTGATTTTTATTACTGTAAAATAACGTTGATAATCGATCATAAATATGAACTGTGACCGCAGCAGACTCACGTATGTACTGCACTGCACTGAAATCAAACGCACTACGAGAGAACGTCCGAGTATCATAGCAACAAATTCGTGCGATTTTGGATTATATGGTTATAACAGTTTGAAAAACTGCGCCAAAGTGAATCAATAAAAGATATAGAATTCGAAAAAACCGCGTTATATTGAAACAGCGTTAAACGGAGCAGCGTTAAGCGGGGTCTTACTATATTGTTAATATTTTATAAATATATATTTACAAAATATATATAAATATTTTTAAAATGTAAAACTTTAAATTTTTTACAGTAATTAATGATACATTCGATATTTTAAATTCCTATAAATTAAGTATACTTGATAGAAAAATAGTTATGTTTGAAAAATATTAAGGAAATTAAATCATATTTAATTACATTTAATTAGTATATTTCAGTGCTAACATTTTCAAATGAAGAAAAACTTATAAACTCAAACAGAAAAATTGGGTTGTTAAGGTTTTCTATAACATTAAAGTCTGTTGTAAAATATAAATATATGATAGAGGCTACTGTATAATTGCAGTTTCTACCTATGTACTTATATAGTCAAGATCATCTTGAATTTTTTAGGATCAACTAGGTTTCATAGAGGTTAAAATAATAATCAAAGTTGTATTAAATTTAAGGTAGCATATAAAAAATTTTTATTACAATCAGAAATTAGATAAAGTAGTTTTGGTAATGTATACTGTTGTAACAAATTAATATCCTTAATTCTGGCGTGCCACGGAGGAAGACCTGGGTTCGTGTCTCAAGTGCGACATCTGAAAAGTTTTTTCGGGATGCTGGGCCCGGCCCGGCGATCCACGTCCTTCACTATCCGACCCCCATTCACGGGTATGGGTGCAGCCCGTGGTTGGAACTGGCCTCGCCCCTTAGTAATCTCCCTGATTGGAAAGGGAACTAAAAATGTAAAAAAATATCTTTAATTGTAATAGCACAAAGTTAAAAAAATCTGAAGAAATTAATGAAAATAATTTAACTTATAATTTAGCAGATGAATCTTCAATGAAATATTTTGTTTTTGATAATATACTATATGATCATAATTATAATTATTTAGGCAAATACAGTAATTTAACTCAGTTTATAAAAGAAGTCATAAAATATATTGCAGGATTTTTTTCAAAAAATCGGGAAATTATTTAAGATGTAAAATTTGTGATTCTGTATTATTTAGAAAAAAAAAAAAACTTTTAAAGCAATTTTTTAGAATTGAAATAATATACGAGGTTTATTATATCTTTTTGAAGATGTTATAAGAATTTGTCTCAAAATAACACAAATTTTTAGATCAAAACATAATAGAATTGGTTTGAATGGTATAAATAAAAATGTTATCATCATTACGATATTAACATATTTTTTGCATGCAAATACAGTATATTTGAAAATATAAAAAAGCATATACTGGATGCTAATTGTTTAGAAAATTGTGTTGTATTGTTGATTAAAGCTATTATAAATGATTACATTAATCTTAGAATAATTTTTTATATACAAAAATTTGTCTCCAGCAGGTAAAATCAGGAATCAATATACTAAATTAATTCAGTTTAAAGGACAATAATATATTTTTATGTATTGATTTTGAACTACTTTTAATAACGTACATACAGCGTCCTTTTTCTTTCTTCATAAACATTTTTTTAGGATATTTTCATAAAATATTTGAAGAAAAATTGCAGTTTTTTTTTTATCAGATGGATAAATTAATAAGTTTTTAATATCTACATATTTTATTTGATTTATTTGGATAAAGAAATGACTTTTTCTAAATTCAAGTATGGATAATTTTAATTGTGTATTTTGCATCGATGGTATTTTGTAAGGCGCGCCCACGTGCAATTATATAGTCGGTCAACTATTTAATTGCAGGAGCGAAAACAAATGACTCCTATGAGACTGCGCCCACTAGCAACTCTTTATAGCAACTCTTTTGTTGGCGACTAAATAGTTTGTGACCTGTCACAAACTAAACGATCATCCAACTAGGGTGTGACATGTAGGCTGTAGCTTTGTACCAGTCTGCGCCCACTTGCAACCAAACAGTTGGACGAATACGTATGGACGAAAATTTGTCATTCGCTGATAGTTTTTGGTGGGCTACATAAATAGTTAAGTAAAAAATAAACGTAATTTCATAATTATAATATCTGTAAAAATGAATATTCTTACTGAATACATTTATTATTTAATTATATAAACATGATTGGACCGAAAAATTTATAAAAACAGTTCAGTCTAAACCAGCCTTATATAATAAAGCCATTTATTTTATTTACAACATTACCAATTATTCTCTTGTAACATTAGGCAACCCCAAGAAACAAATATAATAATAAAAACAAAAAATAATTTTAGATTAAACAGATAAGTAAATATACAAATTAATTAATTTTTGTTAGCATAAATTGGAGCACGAATAAAAAAGATCTAGAATATTTTTCCGTTCTCTGTTTTGGAAGATGGATAAAGTGAAACTTCCTTAGTGGTTTCTGTGGAATATTGAAGCTGAAATAATCGTTTTCTACCTCCCCATTTAAATATATTTCAGAAATTTTTTGTCTTGTTTATTATCCTGTACAGTTAGGATATCCTTAATATTTAAATTTTAATTATTAAAATTTTAATTTAAATTTTCATAATTATTTAATGTTTGATTTTGTTCTGCCATAAATTTAATAATTTGTTTAACTGAATATTGATAGCTTCTACTTAATTTTTCTAAATAGTCTTAGGTCTTTTTTTTGTTAACACTGATGACGCCACTTTCCATTCAGGGAGAATACTAAGTGACGGGCGAAACAAGCCCTTCCACAGGCTGCCCACCCCCTGCGGAGGATCATTTCTGGTAGAATACTATGTGGTGAGCGAAACAAGCCCTTCCACAGGCTGCCCACCCCTGCGGAGAGGTCAGCACTTCCACAGGCTGCCCACCCCTGCGGAGGGGTCAGCCGGATTGTGGAGGCGGGGATCGACGGACCGGGACCGAGCCCGGACCTCATGATAAATATTTTGAAGGGGTGGGACCCGAGACTTTCCACTCCTCCAGAGTGGAAAGCCGAAGCGTTTCCACGCGGCCAATCCGGCCGACTCAAAATAGTCTTAGGTCTTTTTTTTTTGTCAACAGATGACGCCACTTTCCACTCAGTAAGAGTACTAAGTGGCGGGGCGAAACAAGCCCTTCCTCAGGCTGCCCACCCCTGCGGAGGGGTCAGCCGGATTGTGGAGGACGGGGATCGACGGGCCGGGCCCGGACCCCATGATAAATATTTTCAAGGGGTGGGACCCGAGACTCGAACCCGGGTCCTCCAGAGTGGAAAGCCGAAGCGTTTCCACGCGGCCAATCCGGCCGACAATAGTCTTAGGTCAGTGGTGTTCAACCCGTCGATCATGGAGCGATTTTTGGTCGATTTCTTGTTTATTCCTCCTTACAAATTTAATTAAATAAAATATTATGTTTTCAGTTTTAAAATTTTTGTATTATTTTTTAATTCTCTTGTTTATTTATTTTTCATTAAAACTGTCAAATCAGTAATTTTCTTATACAATCCGGCTTATAAGTCCAGGGGGCCTATTATGAACGATGAAATCAGCGTACGACATTCGACTCACATTGCATGATGGGATAGAAGTGACATCATTTCGAAACCGTTTCCGTTTGTTGCTATTCTGACCGATGACTTCCTCTATTTTGAAATCTGAAGATTCGACTTCATTTTCGATATTATTTCACCACTTGATCGACTAGTGAAATAAGACACATTCGAAATATGGGAGGACGACTTGTTTTATTGCTTCTACTAGATCAGTGATCCTAAACTAGCGGCCCGTAAAGCAATTTGCGGGCCGGATGGGCCCGCAAACTTCTGTGCTAATTAATTAATTAACGTAATTACGTAAATTAATTAATTAACGTAACTTACGTAACATGATTACGTTTTATTTTTTTACGTGTTTTACGTTAATTAATTTACGTAATTACGTAAACGTTACGTTATTTACGTACGTACGTAAACGTTTACGTAACGTACGTTAATTTACGTAAGTTGTTACGCTACGTAAAAGTTTACGTATTACGTAATCCCATACGTAACTTAATTACGTATTATGTATACGTTAACGTACTACGTTAAACGTAATACGTACTGTAATTCATACTGTACGTAATACGTACAGTATTACAGCACGTATTACAGTACAGTACGTATTTATTACATTTACGTAAATTACGTAATAAATAGGTAACGTTTAAAAACATAATTACGCAAACGTTTAAAAACGTAAATTAGCGTAATTTACGTTTATTTATTTGTTTTAAACGTAATGTATTTACGTTGTCTAGCACGTAATAAATTTTATTTAAATAAAAAATTTAAAGAAAGATATATTAAGCTTGCATTCATTAATTTTGTTTTTAATTTAGAATTATTCAGCAATTTTCTAATATTAATATGCATAAGTGAAGTTTGTAAGGCTATCAATAAAATAATTCGGTCACTTTCTCCCATAAACGTTGACTATCCTTTATCGTATAACTATTACTTAACTTTTTTGTAATTAAATTTCTATTTTCGTTTAAAAAGTCTAATAATAATTCTTTTTGTTAAGTTTGCCGCTTGGAAACGCTTCAGCTTTCCACTCTGGAGGACCCGGATTCGAGTCTCGGGTCCCACCCCTTATATCCCCGATTTTGAAACTTTTCGGGGACCGGCCCGAAAAGTCGAACGAGGCCGCGTGGAAACGCTTCGGCTTTCCACTCTGGAGGGCCCGGGTTCGAATCTCGGATCCCATCGTGATGTCCGGGCCCGGCCCGTCGATCCCCGTCCTCCACAATCCGGCTGACAGGTCCGGGCCCGGCCCGTTGATCCCCGTCCTCCACAATCCGGCTGACCTCCTCCGCAGGGGTGGGCAGCCTGTGGAAGGGCTTGTTTCGCCCCGTTCCGCAGGAGTGGGCAGACTGTGAAAAAGCTGATTTCGCCCAGCCGCTCGCAGGGGTGGGCAGCCTGTGGAAGGGCTTGTTTCGTCCCGCCACTTTGCCCGGCCCGTCGATTCCCGTCCTCCACAATCCGGCTGACCCCTCCGCCGGGAGGCAACCTGTGGAAGGGCTTGTTTCGCCCCGCCACTAGTATTCTCCCTGAGTGGAAAGTGGCGTCATCTGTTAACAAAAATAAAAGGTACAACTTTGATATCGAGCCCCCACAACCTTGATATCGAGTTGCTTGATGTCAGTAAAAAGCTCTTCAATTGGCTGAGAACTAACTGAAGTATGCAATCCTAGAACTCAGGCTACTATATAAGATCGAATCTCACAAACTCATTGTTCAGAATAGCAATTTAGTTCAGATGCGATTTCTGACGGCCGATGGTGAAACGCGTCGACTCCTTACGTCATAAATCGAATCCGGTTTTACTCGACGTTCAGAATAGATCCCAGGTAAATGAATTAATTTGGATCAGTGGAAGTCAAACAGCGAGCCGTGATCTAGCCTATATAAGAGACGGCGTACGGATAGTCGCGTAGTAACGCGTTGGCGTACCACGCAGGATGACCCGGATGCGGCATCTCCTAAGAAGTTTTTTCGAGGTGCTAGGTCCGGCCGGCGATCTCCGTTCTTCACCATCCGGCTCCCCTCCACGGATATGGATGCAGCTCGTGGTTGGAACTAGCCCAGCCCCTTAATAATCTCCCTGATTGGAAAGGAGTGTAAAAATGCAAAAAAAGCCTATATAAAAGAGTAGATCGCCGATTAACTTAGTACAGAAAAGTAGCTCGCCTAGTAAAAAAGGTTGAATACCTGTCTTAGGTGTTGCTGCATAAATAATCAGTTATAAGACACAATACTTATCATTTCTGCATTCAACCAGGCTTTACATATTAAATCAGAAATAAATCTCAGATATCTCCAAGTAAAGCCAGTTTTTCTATATAATTTTTTATTAAATAATATGAGATTTGAAGCTTAATTTTGCATCTAAAATAATTCCTAAATCTTTATGACTCTCTTGAAAAAGAAAAAAATCTCCCAAAGATTTGTATCTCTATATCCGCATCGTGTTGTTTATTCAAATTATGTTTCATAAATTCTGTTTTCTTTAGATTTATCACAAAATTGTTATGACATAACTAAGAATGCATAATTTTTAAATCTGAAATTAAATTATTTATGAAAGAACATTCCGATAGGAATTTAATGGCTCAACTTTAGACAGAAGTTTGCCAAACTATGGTAGGAAATTGGTACAACTGACCTAGAAAATGAGCATGTGAGCGCACATCTCGATCGGCTAACTATTTAGTCCAGTGGTTCTCAACTTTTTTTTCCCCGGGCCGCATACATTTGTTTGCTTGCTACATTAAGTGGGCCACATTCATTTGTTTGCTATATTAAACGGGCCGCAACATGCTATATCAGCAGTCGCAACCGGTTGGTGTCACGTGAAAAAAATCTGATTTCTAAAAAATCGCTACAAAAAACTCTTGACTTCTCAATTCATGAATGCCATAGGTCAGTATTTTCCAAACTGTTCTGTGACCTATAAAATTTTATGACTGCATCAAGAAGGACTTAGTAAATTACGAAAATTATAATTTTTCGATTTAAAAAAATTTTTTAATATCAGAATTTTTATTTTTGATTGTGGGAGAAAATCCGCTCTTTCATTAAATTCATGATTGCGCGTTCCGGGCCGCACATGATAGCTTGCCGGGCTACATGCGGCCCGCGGGATGCAGGTTGAGAATGGCTGGTTTAGTCGCTTATGTGTGCGCAGAGAGACGATCGGTCGACTGCAAATTGCATGTGGGCGCGTAGCCTAATAATTTAAATACAGTATACTATGCATTTCGTCTTCTGTTGTTACATTTTTATTGTATATTTCGTTAATTAAATGATTTTTAGAAAACTATATATTTTATTTGGTTGTTTTTTCATTTTCAAAATATATAACAAACTATAAATGAGTTATTACAAAAAACAAATAAATAACAACATGCATAAATATCATATATTTCATAATTTTACTGCGGAAGTTCAGCCATATTCGTGACCCACTTTTGTAGCATTTTTTTTTTTTTGTTAACAGATGATGCCACTTACCAGTCAGTAAGAGTACTAAGTGGCGGGGCGAAACAAGCCCTTCCACAGGCTGCCACCTCTGCGAAGGGGTCAGCCGGACTGTGGAGGACGGGATCGACGGACCGAGCCCGGACCCCATGATAAATATTTTCAAGGGTGGGACACGAGATTCGAACCCGGGTCCTCCAGAGTGGAAAGCTGAAGCGTTTCCACGCGGCCAATACGGCCGACATGATGTCATTTCAAATATATTAATGTAGCTCCCTTTTGTCGCATTCAGTCGTAACAGTACCATCTCTCCATTGTCTTCTATCTCAATGGTACTTAACTATGGTTCACAAAATTCTTGAAAATTTAACGAACAGTTCGTGAGAACCGGTAAGAGCTGGTATGAGCAGGATTCAGTGCCTATACAGGTAGGCCTCGATTAGTGCGAATAATTGGTTCCACGAATTTCTCGCACTAATCGAATTCGCACTATTCGAAGTATTAACTCTATGGAAAATATGGTAATTGGTTCTTGCTTTGTGAGATTCTGGCCATTAGCTAACTTCACGATGAATAACCACAATAAACTTATCACTAACTGTTTAAGAAATATTTATTTTCATATTTTTCATCATTGTTCATCATCTAAATTAATAACTTACCAGGAATTGCATCTCATATCATCATCAAACTAACCGCCAAATCAAAACTAAAATAGCGAATCGAAAGCGGAAGTTGAGCGCCGCCTGGCCGCCAATTCTGGGTCGAGAATTGAGTGAATAGGCCGATTTGTAATTAAGCATTGCAACTTTATTGAATCAGTAAATTAGTTCCAGATAGCATTAATAAGCGAAGTTAATGAACCAATGAGAAATTTTTAACAAGTTTTCTATTTGTTTATTAGCAGAATACGACACCAAAAGATAACAAAAACAAATTTTTTTCACAAGTTTTATTTTAAATAAAGAAATCAGATAATAAACAAAAGAAAATAAATAATATCGGTAGTACAGCAATATAATAGGCAAATAAATTTGTAAAGATATCCTTATTTAAAAAAATTTAACAAAGAATGCTTTTATGTCGCTCAATCACATCCATTTTTTGCTGTAGCGTAATCACTTCTCTTTTTTTCGTTTCCTGTTTTATCATCAAAAGTGTTCTTCCTTTTATCCATTTCGATACAGTACTTTTTAAAAAAGAAAATTCTGTACTATACTGTAGCAAAGCTAAATAATACTATACTGTAATCGATAGCAAACCTAAAAATAGAATGCGCAGTACAATAATGTTAAACAGTTAACGGAAAAAGCCCATCTTTCTGATTTTCACCCCTTCAAAATCGTGTGACTGTTCTTGGACTGCTCCTCGTTCGGTTTTACTAACCGAAAATTAACGGTAATTTGTTAATTGACATCATAAAAGGAGCTTTGTTAGTAAGACTGATCTGTGTTTACAACTCGCACTAACCGAAAAACGGTATCAATTTTAAAAGTCGCACTAATCGATGCCTACCTGTATTAATATGAGAAGAACGGAAATGAATTAGCAAAGCCTACGATGACTAATATTAAAAGAATGAATAAAAAAGTGTATATAATTATTACTTTTTAAAATAATATAATTAAGTCTATAAAATAACATTTGTTTTCGATAAAGTCCTTTGTTTTTCAGTTTACACTTTCTTGCGATCCACAATCTTTTGGCTACCTCCGGAAAAAATATTTTTGATTGTTGATTTTTTTTTGCGGTTTTACGCCCTTTCCCAATCAAGGAGATTACTAATGGGCGAGACCAGTTCCAACACGGGCTGCACTCACACCCTGGGAGGGGGACCGGATGGAGAAGGACGAGGATCGCCGGGTCTGGCCCGGAACCCCGAAAAAACTTTTCAGGAGATGCTGGTGCTCCCGCATTATGACGTAGCTATCCGGGCACTTGATTGGGACAACTTTTTTTTTGCATTTTTACTCCCCTTTCCTCGGCCGGATGGCCGCGTGGTAAAGCTTCGGCTTACCACCCTGGAGGATCCGGGTTCAAATCCCGGTCCCACACCTCCAATTTTTCAGGAGGAGTCCGGGCCCGGCCTGTTGAACCCCATCCTTCAACCATCCGGTTGACCCCATCATGGGTGCTGGCCAGCCTGTGATGGGAGCTATAAATGGCCGCCGCCAGATAAAGAATATCCCATGAAGATATGGCGGCGTAATAAAACTAACCTAACCTAATCTACTCCCCTTTCCAATCAGTGAGATTACTATGGGACGGAGCCAGTTCCAACCACACCCGTGGATGGGAGCCGGATGATGAAGGACAGGGATCGCCTGGCTGGGTCTGACACCCCGAAAACCTTTTCAGGAGTTGTCGCGGAACGCGAACCAGGTCCTCCTGCATCGCACGCCAACGCGTTACCACTCCGCCACCGATTGGGACTACTTTTTTTTGTCAACAGATGACGCCACTTTCCACTCAGTAAGAGTACTAAGTGGCGGCGATATACCAATGTGGGAAATGCGAGGGAACATAAATATTTATTTTGTTTAAACAGACTCTCATTTAATCATGTAAATAATAAATTAATTCGCACTGGTTTTCTCTTCCTAGATATTTATATGTAGGCCTAAATATACCAATGCGGGAAATGCGAGGGAATATAAATATTTATTTTGTTTAAACAGATTCTCATTTAATTATGTAAATAATAAATTAATTCGCACTGGTTTTCTCTTCCTAGATATTTATATGTAGGCCTACTCTCAACCATTATAATAAGTTATGTCTTTGTAGACCGACTCTACAGCACGAAATATTTTTAAGATAAATATAATAAAGCTTGTGTATGAAAATGCAACTGAGTTTTCGCTTCCCCCTTATACTTTTCGCCTTAGGCAACTGCCTCTCTCGTCTCATCCTAGAAATGGCGCTGATTTTGTTCATCATCTAAAATTAGAAAATATTTTATGACTTTAAATGATAAATTATTAAAAAATATTTAATTCAAATTTCTATTATTTATCATAATAATAGTTCTGGAAGTTTTGTTAATTTTAGTTCTGTTATCATTTAAATTTGGGACAAGAACTTAGCAAGGCGGATGGACGTCGATTATGCGTTGTATGACTTTAAATGATAAATTATTAAAAAATATTTAATTCAAATTTTTATTATTTATCATAAATAATAATAGTTCTGGAAGTTTTGTTAATTTTAGTTCTAATTAGTAATATCATTTAAATTTGGGACAAGAACTTAGCAAGGCGGATGGACGTCGATTATGCGTTGTATTATATTTTTCTCAAAATTTCTTTCGAAAGAATGGGTAGAAGAAAGACCCGCGATATAAACGACAGCGTTATATCCGGGGAGCATTGTGTATTGAAAAAATTTCGGAAGTCGAAGCGATTTAAGGAGCTTTATACAGAATTCAATTAATACACTTATGTCTGGGAATTTATCATTTATTTCCTGGAGTTACGATTTTTTATTCAGGATACGCATATTATATAAAGCAGGGGTTTCCAAAATATTTGTGTCTGCGCCCCCCTTTTTCATAAAAAGTTGATACGCTCCTCATTTTCATAACAGTCTAATTTTATAAAAGTTTTCTACTTACAGTTTAATACTACAGAACAATATACTATATTTTGTATAAATAAAGTTCTTATACATAAAAAAAGGCAGTGGTTTCCAAAATATTTGTGTCTGCGTCCCCCTTTTTCATAAAAAGTTGGTACGCTCCTCATTTTCATAACAGTCTAATTTTATAAATACTTTCTACTTACAATTTAATACTACAGAACAATATACTATATTTTGTATAAATAAAGTTCTTATACATAAAAAATATATATTTATTATGGTGTAATAATTTTATATACAGTTAAACAAACTTACAAAAAAAACGAAAAATTAGAATACATGTTTAATACATGTTATTTAATGCGATGCGTTTTAAATCGTAAAATTCAAAATCCTGCATATAAAGAGGATTAATTGTAGCAAAATTTTATTAAAATGTATAAAATATTATAACCGCAAAAATTTTGCGGATATTAGCTAGTCTTTTACATAAATATTGATTTTTTGTCACCAGTTGACGCCATTCAATTAAATGACAGGGCGAAACAACCCCTTAGGAGGAATCAACCGGATTGTGGAGGAGGCTCGACGAGCCAGATCCGGATCCCAGGATAAACATTTTTAGGACTGGAATCCAATCTTGAACTTGGGTCCTCCAGAGTGGAAAGCCGAAGCGATTCCATGCGGCCAATCCGGCCGACGACTTTTTTTGTTCAACAGATGATGCCACACTCCATTCACTAAGAATACTATGTGGCGAAGCTCAACAAGCTCTCCCACAGGCTGTCTACACCTGCGGAGGGGTCACCTGGATTGTGGAGGACGGGGATCGACAGGTCGGCCCCAGGATAAACATTTTTAGGAGTGGAATCCAATCTTGAACAATTTTTGCTCATATTTTCAAATATGGACCGGGTTCGAATCTCGGGTCCCACGGACCCGAGACTCGAATCCGGGTTCTCCAGAGTGGAAAGCCGAAGCGTTTCCACGCGACCAATCCGGCCGAGCATTAATAGCCATCAATCTTCAATGTTTAAACTTAGGCCGGCCGCAAACTAGTGGATGGCATTGGCTGCGATCTGACGTCAGATACAATTTCTCTAGTCACGTGACTATTTTATAAGACGTCGTTGGATACGATCTTTGAGGAGTTTGCTAAATCGAGGTCACTCATGATGTTGTTTTCATAGCCATTCAACATTTCTCGAACATCTGTTAACATTTTTCGAGGTATACGATCTTTGAGGAGTTTGCTAAATGGAAGTCACTCATGACGTTGTTTTCATAGCCATTCAACATTTCTCCAACATCTGATAACATTTTTCGAACATTTGTTTATCTATCGAATAATAGTTTAAAATCTCAAATTTATTTAATAAATGTAGATCATCTGGCAAATGTATAATAATTCATCCTACTATTACTATACTGTACTTGATATCAACTAGGTTTAGTGCTTTAATTGATTTCATTTGACAAACTACAGTACTACAATATCCAAATACGCATGCTCAACTCTCCAAAATTTACATTGCGCATGTCTCATCGCACCAAATATCTAACATGTTTGATGTTATGAAAGTTGCTCGCTCCGCCTCTTTTTCGTCGGTGATGAAGATATCATTGCAAAAACGAGTATGCAATGACAAGTCGTGCGTACGATTTTGGTACGAAGTCGAATGCGACCAGGGGGTCTATGCTGGTCTCAGTCTCTCTGCAGAGACGAAAAATCGTCTCTGTGAAAAGACGATCTTTCTACAGATACAGTAGAGAGATTATTACGTTTTAAGCGATGCTCCAATCATTCTCTCTCAGGAAACGTCATCATTTTCCCATGATGCTTAGAATACGCGTATACATAAAATATTTATTATGGTGTAATAATTTTTTACACAGTTAAACAAACTTACAAAAAAACGAAAAATAGAATACATGTTTAATACATGTTATTTAATGCGTTGCGTTTTAAATCGTAAAATTCAAAATCCTGCATATAAAGAGGATTAACTATAGCAAACTTTTATTAAAATGTATAAAATATTATAACCGCAAAAATTTGCGGATATTAACTAGTCTTTTACATAAATATCGATTTTTTGTCACCAGTTGACGCCATTCAATTAAATGACAGGGCGAAATAACCCCTTAGGAGGAATCAACCGGATTGTGGAGGAGGCTCGACGAGCCAGACCCGGATCACAGGATAAACATTTTTAGGAGTGGAATCCAATCTTGAACTTGGGTCCTCCAGTGTGGAAAGCCGAAGCGATTCCATGCGGCCAATCCGGTCGACGATTTTTTTGTTCAACAGATGATGCCACACTCCATTCACTACGAATACTATGTGGCGGGCTCAACAAGCTCTCCCACAGTCTGTCTACACCTGCGGAGGGGTCACCTGGATTGTGGAGGACGGGGATCGACAGGTCGGCCTCGGACCCTATGATAAATATTTTCAAATTTTTGTTCATATTTTCAAATATGGACCGGGTTCGAATCTCTGGTCCCACGGACCAGAGACTCTAATCCGGGTTCTCCAGAGTGGAAAGCCGAAGCGTTTCCACGCGACCAATTCGACCGACTCCGGCCGAGCATTAATAGCCATCAATCTTCAATCAATGTTTAAACTTAGGCCTGCCGCAAACTAGTCGATGGCATCGGCTGCATGCACACATGCAAAAAACCAGCACTTTTTTAACACGTGCTTGGCTCTTTATTTAATTTATCCAAGAATTTAATTATTTTGCCCATGTTAAAAACAGGCATGGCCATTCAGGAAATGCTGGACACTGATTTTTTATGTGAATGTGTGGACAATATTTAAATTTTTACATATAATTTATATTATTATAATGCTTGGTTGAAATACATAATTATATCATGACCATGATGTAATTATGTATTTGATATTAACCATGATAAGAATAGATTTGACAATAAAATGGAAATTTTCTATATGCTATGTATATTATTTCTGGTTGAATTAAATAATTTTTTGGAAAAATAATTAAATAATTTTTGAAAGAATAAAAAAATAGATCGATACTAATAGACTCTCGTGTTTCGCTATTTTTTTAAAACTATTATGAAGAATGAGGAGTTCTACATTGATTTAATACGCACCACATCAAATTGAAACTTTTTCTGGCGTTACAATCGATGTTAGTTAGATCAGTATGTTCCAGTTTGTCCTTCATAAGTGTTTATTTCAATTTTGTATAAAATTTAATTGATAAAAAATATTAAATCATTTTATCTTTTAACTTAAAAATAGGTAAATTTTATTATTTTTATTTTAAAATTATTTTATATTTATAAGTACGATAGATAGTATATTGTATATTAATCTCCACGTTATCTACTGAAAAACTAATGTAAACGAAGAATCGGGAAATAAATGTCAATGTAGTTTACGATTAGTTTTAGTTTTTAAGTATTAATTAATTGAAGATAAATAGTAATTAAAATAATTGTATGAAAATTGAATTTTTTTTTTCTTGTAATAAACGTGGTTAAGTATTAAAATGAAGTTATGATTACATGCGTATTGTAGTAACGGAATTATTTTATTGTTAAGAATTATATATACTATTTGATTTATATCCTCGTGCGAAAACCGTAAGTAGAACTTTTCCAATTAATGCTAAAATTGTATATAGTATATTGATATAAAATACATATATAGTATACAATATATTAAAAAAAAAAAGTTTGAATGATAAATTTTTGATTTTAACTATTTTAAGTTTATAGTAAGCATAAATGTACAAATCAAGAATAAAATATACCAAAATTATTTTATACAATGAATTGTATTTGAATTTTATTTAAAAGTGAGTTTTTTTCGTAGATCGTTTTGTTTATAACTATCTTCGCAGATGGCGCCATAATTCGTTTTTATTGTTTACATATTACTACTAATCCATTTTCTAAGGAATTGTTTTTGCATTTAAAATAATTTCAAAATATATTAATATAAAAATATACCAAATAAATTAACATTTAGATAATATTATTCATATTTAAGTAAAGAAAGCAATAAACATTAATTATTTTAATAAATTAAAATACTTATATATTCAACTATATTTAATAGAATTATTATATTAGGAATGTCCTTTTAAAAATACAAAAATTGATTGGAAAAAAAATTAATTTAAAAATGCGTTTAAATAAAGTATAAATTATATTTGTTTTAAACATGTTAACAAAGCAAGAATGACTTCATTAACACCAGTTCCTGTGACACAAGAAAATTCTTCTATAGTTAAAAAACCTGTTACGGATTCAGAGAAACATGTTACAACAATAGCTACGATTCCTCCATCAGCAGGAATGATACGACCCTTGGTTACTATTGCAGGGACTCAAACATCAGTTTCCTCCTCTGCTCCAATGATAAACTTAACTATTAGTAATGGAGAAATAAGAACAAGTCAGTCTATACCTCCTTCTGTTGCTATGGTAACAGGTAAATAATTTTTGTGTTGATAAACTGGATAATTTCATCTTAATTCTAAAATTAAAAAATATTATAAATTTATGAATAAACACAACTTGCTCTCTCTCAAACTTCAAAACATTGAAAAATCAGCACTACAAGCAAGTCACTTATACAGGTTTATTTCTGTAAGACGTTTTCAAATATATAAAAATTCTTAAGAATGACGAATGCGTAATGTTTAAGAACTGCATTTAAATTATGTTTCTGTTCCATGTAGCTTATATGTAGATGAGTTGTACTGAGGAGGGACTAAAATAAGTCCGAAAACGTTTTACAGAAATAATCCTGTATAAGTTACTTGCTTGTAGTGCTGATTTTTCAATGTTTTGATATTATAAATTATTAAAGAATAATAAAATTTATCATTGCTTAAATTTTTCTCAAAAAAGTTAAATTTATCACAATACTTAATTGAAAAAAATTACATCAATTTTGATTATTTAAATTTCATTTATTTGAAGAAAGATTGACTACATTTGTATATATATATATATCTAATATTGAAAATTTAATTCATTAAATTTCTTTATACAATTTAATTTTCTTGAATTGTAAATATTAAATTGTTAATTAATTTTTATATATTACCTAATAATGTTTAAAATGATATGAAAAATTTATTGAATTAATTTTTCATGAAATATATCAGTTTTTCTCATTAAAGTATATTTTTTATGTTGTAGCTATCTTATATCAGGCATGACCAAACTTCATTGAAATAATAAGTTACTTTGTGAACCAATAAAAAAAATTTCTTACAACATTTATTTGCATATAAAAATATCATATGAGACAAATATAATGGTTTTATTGAAAGACTTAAAATAATATCAATGTAAAATTCCTTTAACTATAAAATTACTTATTAATTTAAAATCATAAATATAATTATTATTTATATTCTTTGAAATTTTTCCAATATTTGAATTAAAATTTTTTAAATCCAGATTGCATTTGTTTTAAAAACTCTGAAATCTTAGATCAGGTGAATACCTCTTTTTGCCATATCAAGCCAGACCATTGTTTAGCCATACTTGATTTTATACTTTACTAGCTGTAATACCCGGCGTTGCCGAGTTTTGTTTATAAATCATATATTAAAAATAAGCATTATCTGGATAATCAGTTTGTTTGTTTATCTTAAACAGTTCAAAATAAATATTTTATTAATAAAATATACATATAATAATTCAAGATCTAAAACATATAACTTATAGTTCTTTAAAAAAGACAAAATCTGCAGAGGGCACTGTAACGTAATAATGGATGCCGTTTTACGATTCTCTATACGAGTTTGGAGGTGTAAACAGTTTCGTCGTTATATACAGTATTATAACATTAAATCACAAGATTTTATTTCCGCTCATTTATATGAGCGCGTAATTTCTAGTACTTATAAATACTGTAATTGCAATATGTATCCCTACTATTAATTTGTAGATAACTCTCTTACACAACACTATTGCCTTCAATATACATAGTAAATATATTTTAAGTTAAGCATGACATTTTTGTATCTTTTCCAGCAGTAAATTTCATATTATACAATATACTAATTTGTGATTATTAATTTGTAGATAACTCTGACATTTTTGTATCTTTTCCAGCAGTAAATTTCATATTATACAATATACTAATTTGTGAATAATTGCAATTTAATAAATCTATGATGTTTTAAATAAATATTTAAACCACAACTTTATATGCTGTTTCTAGAAACAATTATATTTTTAGAAAAAATTCTTTACATAGAATTTGTACAAATATGTTTGTATATTATTTCATATTAAACTGATTTTGGCAATATTGTTTGACATTTCGACATAAATTTAAGACATTTCTTTGTTTTCATTTTTATTATAGAAAATGAAAATGAGGTAATACAGTTTATCATATCTATAATAATTTAAAGTTTAATACAGCTATGATATTTCACAAAGAAATTCGTTTAGATTATTGTATAATTTACGGATATATATTTTATGTTAATATTTAAAAATAAATATTTTAACTTTTGTAGAAATAATCTCGTTTACTGTATTTCAGATAAATTCTTTCAAGTTATTATTGGAAAGAGTTAAAATATTGAAAGTTAGAAGAGGAAGAAATGAAAGAGCTTTCATGACCTCTGTTACATTATCTGGATAATCAGTTTGTTTATTTATCTTAAACAGTCAAAATAAATATTTTATTAATAAAATATACATATAATAATTCAAGATCTAAAACATATATAGAGTTCTTTTCTTTTAGTTGAAACCCGTCTGTCTGTGGAAAAGAAGTTATTTTGCTTCAGAATGAAAGTTCAGCAGGAGTGAAAATCCAGAATGAAAGAATACCAAATCTTTGGAAAAGGAAGAAAACATCTTTAGTCGCGATGGATTTTTAGCACTAATTATATATATTTTTGGATGTGATTTAATTAATATCAAAAATTTGTGTTATGCTGGATGATTGATTCGTATATATCTATGTCGCATGGGATCATTCGATTAAATGTTCACATTTTGAAAATAACTATTGTAGTAATATTAAAGGATTCGCTATTATTATAAAAGATGTGAAATTTAAACTTATTCTGTTTCATAATTATAAATAATCATTTTTCAGAAATTAATAGATTTTCTTTTTGCAGTTAGTAGAAAATGCAATAATAATACAAAGAAATTCCAATGTGACACTTGCAAGAAGAAATTTTCTTTCAGAAGCAAATTAAGGAGGCATATGATAATTCATACTGCAGGTAAATTCTTTCTTGATCGTTGGAAATTACAAAAAGATCATTTGTTAAAATATTGAAAAATTCATTCAATAGAAAGACCTTATCAATGTGATGAGTGTAAACGAAATTTCCCATATAGAACATCTTTGATAAATCATCTATAATAAATAATCATTTTTCAGAAATTAATAGATTTTCTTTTTGCAGTTTGTAGAAAATGCAGTAATAATACAAAGAAATTCCAATGTGACACTTGCAAGAAGAAATTTTCTTTCAGAAGCAAATTAAGGAGGCATATGATAATTCATACTGGAGGTAAATTCTTTTTCTGATGTTTCGAAATTACAAAGATCACTTTTCTAAAATATTTCAAATTTCATCCAATAGAAAGACCTTATCAATGTGATGAGTGCAAACGAAGTTTTTCACAGAGAACAACTTTGATAAAGCATCTGCGCATCCACACTGGAGAAAAGCCTTTTCAATGTAATGTTTGCAAACGTACTTTTTCACAGAATACAGCTTTGATACGCCATCTTCGAACTCACAGTGGAGCAAAACCTTTCCATTGCGATATTTGTAAACAAACTTTCGCACGAAAAGATAATTTGAGAGTTCATTACCGTACTCATACTGGAGAAAAGTCTTTTCAGTGTGAAATTTGTAAACGCAGTTTTACTACTAAAGGTGTTCTGACAAAGCATATTTTCATTCATTCTAGACAGAATGTGTTTTCAGTGTAACGTTTTCAATTTGAATTTCTGCAAAAGATAAACATTATTTGGTAAAAGTTATTTATTACACAGTCAAATAACTTTTCCATATTGTCTTGTTTTCTAAATTCTTGCAAGTTTCAATAATTATAAAAAACTAAGTTTATTATTCGAAGTATCAGAGATAATTTTGTTTGTACAAAGAATTCAATTTTAGATAAAATACGCTTGGAAATTTTATTTGTTATCTGTTTTACTGCATTTAAAAAGAATTAAAGATTTCTATCAATGCAGAGACTAAATATTACATGTTATTAAACTTAATTTATATACGAGAACATAACAGATCAATAAATATGTTTTGCGATTTTAATTATGGAGATTTTATTAAAATCAGTATAAGCATCAACATAATTCATATTCCTTTCTTTAGTTTTGGTTGCTTTCTACCTGTTTCTCTGAATTTTATGTATTTAATTAATATCAATTTTCTATATTTGAAGAGATTTTGAACAGTTAGATAAATTGATTATTTTGTATTGTATGCAAATAGTTCTAAGCAAATTTGTTTCTTTAAATACAAAAATAAAAGTGAAGTTTTGAAAAAATAATTTTATGAGTGATTCTCGTTTTATAATTTCACTATGACATAGAGAAAACTTTTCCAAAAAATTCGTAATGTGCAATAACCTACGAAATGTATGTATGGGAAAAATTGTTTGATCAAACAAACAATTTTTCCCATGTTCTATATTTATAATTCCAATGTTTTATAATATGGTAAAATTGGCTGATCGAACAAACAATTTTTCCATATTATAAAACATTTTATTTTTCTTCGTAGATGTTACCGTGAATCAAATTCCTCATATTTAGATAGTATAATTGACTGTATTATATATTCTGGATAATTATTATTTATATTTATGTCATGTTATCTGATTCATATGCAGAGTTTTAGTCTTTGACAAGTTCCGAAATCGCTGTTATCTCTATGAAAAAAATCTTTGTTGTCTATAAATAAATAAAAAATTAAAATTGTTGCATTATCACATGTCTTAACATAAAAGTATCTAACGGCAGTGTGAAAACGATTCGACTTATACCCAGAGACTCGGAACCGAATCTGGCTCCCACAAGAGAAAAATGATATAGCTTTAGGTTCGGCTGTTTGATCCCGTTCTCTTCAATTTGGCTAATGATCTACAGAATTGGACGGATGGCCGAAATGGTAACAACTTGTGATGCTTAAATAGATTATTCTGATTTAATTCCATGTTACCATTTTGTTTGCTGGCCTGTTAAGAGGGGCCTTCTGTATTATATTTAATTAATTAAATATATTAATTAAATTTAATAAATACAATACATTTGTACAGTATTTTATTAAATTTATTTAAGAATCATTTGTATACTACACGTGTTTTCGATAATAATCTCGCTGAAGAGGCGGCGTCTTATCGGGGTTTGACTGTATAAAAATTTAATCTATTATTATTAATCTCAAAACTGCTGTAATAAGTAATGATTTCTTGCTTCAGCTTACAATAAAATTTTTTATAGTAAAATATTTCAAAATATTTTTCTAAAATATTTCAACCTACTATATATTCTCATCTTTTTATGAGAATAAGCGCTTACTGACGACGAAATCGAAGCCGCTCATGAAAATTTTCGGAATTCTAGGACCGTAATTCGATCTTGAATATTGTAATTTGAAAATAGAGATCTCAGGATCCAATCCAATTTTACATTCTGATATGCTAATACAAGCATTTATTGTTCTTATAATTTATATCTATGGTTGCATTTATATTCAAATGAAAATGCTAATAATTTGAACATTACAAGATATGTTATACATATTAAAATGTTAGTTAATTATTCGTAGGTTGTGTAACTCCTGTCATTTTTTCTCAATCTACCTCTGAGTTGAAAGATAAAAAATAAGATGAATCATAAAAATGAAATTACAACAGCTTTGAACACTAGCCTTTTGTACGTCATCACAACGTAACAATGATAGAAATTATAGCAGGTTTCAATAATTATAGCGATTAGACATATTATTATTTGAAGTTATTGATTTCTTATTCTTCTAATAATTAATCAATAATTCTTACACTTCAGACAATATAAATAATGTTTATTTAACATATAAATCTATGGTTGCATTTATATTCAAATGAAATTGCTAATAATTTGAACATTACAAGATATGTTATACATATTAAAATATTAGTTAATTATTCTTAGGTTGTGTAACTCCTATCCTTTATTCTGAATCTACCACTGAGTTGAAAGATAAGAAATAAGATGAATCATAAAAATGAATTTACAACAGCTTTGAACACCAGCCTTTTGTACGTCATCACAACGTAACAATGATAGAAATTATAGCAGGTTTCTATCAATAATTATAGCGATTAGACATACAAGTTATTGATTTCTTATTCTTGTAATAATTAATCAATAATTCTTACACTTCAGACAATATAAATAATGTTTATTTAACATAGAATATTATATTTTAAATATTGAAATAATTTTCAACTCAAATATTTAAAATTAAAAACCGAAAATAGTGGAATAAACTACAAGAGTTACTTCAATATGTGTTGTTTAATTATACAGGCTATTTCATGAAGAATTGAGGGATTTTTTTATATTTTAAATATTGAAATAATTTTCAACTCAAATATTTAAAATAGTTTTATATAAACTGTGTGTTTTAAATTAAAAACCGAAAATAGTGGAATAAACTATAAGAGTTACTTCAATATGTGTTGTTTAATTATACAGGCTATTTCATGAAGAATTGAGGGATTACAAAAATTAATTACAAGAAAACTTGAATTTGCAGGAATGAAACCAGTCCAACGAGGAACTCACCTTTTTGACACCTACAAATGTTCAATGTGTGTACCACGGGTGATATGGTATCTTGCATATCACATCTCGATAAGATAATCTACTTCTTGCCACACGTGCATCAATATGGCTGTTGATTGTGACTACTATTGTGATAATAACCTTCCTCAAGCATGCGATATCTCTCGGCATCGGGAAACATACTCTTTGATGTAACTCGCAAAAAGTATGTTTGTATGAAATCGAGTGAGCTTAAGTCACAACATTTGGTGCTAATAATTTCAAACATGCACGTTTTATGCAACGCCTTGGCAACACTATGTCCAAGTAGAGACGTCGGCCGGACGGCCGCGTGGTAAAGCTGCGGCTTACCACCCTAGAGGATCCGGGTTCAAATCCGGGTCCCACCTATGTCCAAGTAGAGACGAATCTCATTGTGCAATTTGGCGGGATAGCCGATTTGTTGAAAAATGCAATTAAACTTTTCTTACTGCTGAAGGATAAGCCACTGTTGTAACATGTCCAGATATTCACAACAGTAATAAACACCCTCTACCGCAGGAATGATCAACTTAACAAAACATAAAAGCAGAAACTGTTTGAGTTTCTCTTTTATTCAAGTAGAGACGAATCTCATTGTGCAATTAGGCGGGATAGCCGATTTGTTGAAAAATGCAATTAAACTTTTCTTACTGCTGAAGGATAATTGCATTTCTATACTACACGTGTTTTCGATAAACCGCCAAAATCTCGCTGAAGAGGCGGCGTCTTATCGGGGTTTGACTGTATAAAAATTTAATCTATTATTATTAATCTCAAAACTGCTGTAATAAGTAATGATTTCTTGCTTCAGCTTACAATAAAATTTTTTATAGTAAAATATTTCAAAATATTTTTCTAAAATATTTCAAATTTCATCCAATAGAAAGACCTTATCAATGTGATGAGTGCAAATGAAGTTTTTCACAGAGAACATATCTGATAAATCATTTGCGCATCCACACTGGAGAAAAGCCTTTCCAATGTGATGAGTGCAAACTTAGATTTTCACTGAAAATAACTTTGATTAAGCATCTTCTCGTTCATACTGGAGAAAAGCCTTTTGAATGTGACATATGTAATCAGGAATTCTCACAAAGAGGAAATTTGATAAGACATCTTCGCATTCACACAAGAGAAAAGCCTTTCCAGTGTGACATCTGTAAGCAAGCTTTTACTTATAAAGTGAGTTTGAAAAGACATCTCTCCAATCACTCTGGAAAGAAATCCTTTTCAATGTGATATAGAAAGGTTCATAAGGAAATTCTCTGAAAAGTCACGCATTTGAAATTATATTTTGAATGTTTTACTTCAATCACATTTGAGAAAAACCATTTCAGTGTAAACAATATTTAAACCTTTTCAATGTGATATAGAAAGGTTCGTAAGGAAATTCTCTGAAAAGTCACGCATTTGAAATTATAATTTGAATGTTTTACTTCAATCACATTTGAGAAAAACCATTTCAGTGTAAACAATATTTAAACTAAAAAGACATCTTAAAATGTATCTTTTCACCCAATATTTAAACAAATCCTTTTTGCTGTAAGCTTTGCAAAAACATTTTGTAAAAAAAATCATATTTGATTAGATATCTATGCAAGAATCTTGTAAACAATGTTTCCTTATTATATTTTGATTTTTAAATTCCTTGATAAGTTTTTATTTTCTATAAATTTGAGTTGGTTTTTTATTTGTAAAATTATTATTTTTAATTCGAATACAATAAAAAATTTTATACACAACAACCTTATAAACAATTTTTCCTTATTATATTTTGATTTTTAAATTCCTTGATAAGTTTTTATTTTCTATAAATTTGAGTTGGTTTTTTATCTGTAAAATTATTATTTTTAATTCGAATACAATAAAAAATTTTATACAATACTTACTAGTTGTATATCTAATGTATTTATCAAAAGTGAAAATAAATATTTCAGATTTTTTAAAATATATATAAAAATGAAATTCGAAAATAGTAAGGAATTAATTAGAAAATAAATATCGAAATGTAATATTTCATACTACCGTTCATTAATGAAGAAAAATACGTTCATTCTTTGGATTTGGAATAAGTATATTTTTTATATTCAAACTATTCTTGCATTATTAAAACGCATATTTTCACAATACAAAAATTTTTCGTTTTGACACCATGGAATTCAGAAGATAGGAAAAGTATTTGCTTATGAAAGATTTAAATGCTCACACAGCATCCATGATTGAAAAATATTTTATATGGGATGAACTTAACTTGTTTTTGATGAAAACTCCAAAACAAACGCTATGAAGGAACATTTTGTCTATAATTAAATAAATCATATTTATTCAGATTTACAAAATTTAAAACTAATGGAATTTTAAAGATTTGGATAATTGCCAAAATAGAATATTGAATGGTGAAACGTTTGAATGCGAGATGAAAAATTTTCCCGATATTACCTATTAATTAAAATCTTTATAAAGTATGCATAGTGATTACGTAATTTTTAATTCCATCAAAAACAAAAATGTGAAAAAATGGGCCAAGTTCTATTTTACCAGTTTGTTTGGCACCAATGAATTTGTTTTAAAGATTTGGATAATTGCCAAAATAGAATATTGAATGGTGAAACGTTTGAATGCGAAAAAGTGAAAATAAATATTTCAGATTTTTTAAAATATATATAAAAATGAAATTCGAAAATAGTAAGGAATTAATTAGAAAATAAATATCGAAATGTAATATTTCATACTACCGTTCATTAATGAAGAAAAATACGTTCATTCTTTGGATTTGGAATAAGTATATTTTTTATATTCAAACTATTCTTGCATTATTAAAACGCATATTTTCACAATACAAAAATTTTTCGTTTTGACACCATGGAATTCAGAAGATAGGAAAAGTATTTGCTTATGAAAGATTTAAATGCTCACACAGCATCCATGATTGAAAAATATTTTATATGGGATGAACTTGTTTTTGATGAAAACTCCAAAACAAACGCTATGAAGGAACATTTTGTCTATAATTAAATAAATCATATTTATTCAGATTTACAAAATTTAAAACTAATTGAATTTGTTTTAAAGATTTGGATAATTGCCAAAATAGAATATTGAATGGTGAAACGTTTGAATGCGAGATGAAAAATTTTCCCGATATTACCTATTAATTAAAATCTTTATAAAGTATGCATAGTGATTACGTAATTTTTAATTCCATCAAAAACAAAAATGTGAAAAAATGGGCCAAGTTCTATTTTACCAGTTTGTTTGGCACCAAAAGAGTAGAGATCTAAAACAGGTGCCAAGTTCCATTCCAATCCACTGTCGAAAAACGAGATTTAAATACTGAAATAAGTTTAATATAGTGTCACCTCTTCAAGCTTTTACTTAGCAAATTTTTGAGTTATATTAAGTTATTACTCAGCTATCAAGTAAAAGCGTGAAGATGTGACACTATATTGAACTTATTTCAGTATTTAAATCTCATTTTTTCGATATTGGGTTGGAATGGAACTTCGCACTTGTTTTAGATGCCAAACAAACTGGTAGAATAGAACTTGGCAATGTTAGAGAATTACGGGCAGTGATTAACATTCCTTCCGACATATTATGGTGGTCTATGAAGTATGTTTTGCAATCTCCTGTGCCACATTGAATCCATCTCGCGGTGAAAATGAATTTGCTGAATTCCGCGGAATCCTTCGTCCCATATCTTGATTAATCCCTTACCAAATTTGGTACAATTTCGATTGTGAAATTGACCTACAAATGGCTGTGAGTAATATCAGTTTAAGTACAAACAACCTATATAAAAATATTACGAATATCAATATGAAAAAATTTTTACTGTAGTGAGAAAATTATTACATAAATAACATGAAAATAATTATAACTTGATTAATCCCTTACCAAATTTGGTACAATTTCGGTTGTGAAATTGACCTACAAATGGCTGTGAGTAATATCAGTTTAATTACAAACAACCTATATAAAAATATTACGAATATCAACATGAAAAAATTTTTACTGTAGTGAGAAAATTATTACATAAATAACATGAAAATAATTATAGGCGAAAATATAGTAGAAATTTTAAACAAATTTTATTTACTACATATACCTAAAATTCATAGGGTAGTAATATAAAAATTCATTAAAAATTTTATGTATCAATTACTCAACTTTAAATATCAATCAGATGCAAACTCTTAGAATCTTAAATTTATTCTTACTCAAATATATTCCAGTTAATAGCAATTTTTATATAAAGTTTAACATTTGAAACAAATGGAAACGTTCTGGATGAGTTTCAATAGCGATCTATGTGTTTGATTAATTTCACAAGAAGTAGGCTGATTACAAATACAAATTTACAAAATTTTGGGTGGATCACAGAATCTAACTCTGGAATGCACAGACTTATTAAGATAAAGTGAGCAGATTTTGAAATGCGAGACGTGTCCAAATAAAAAAAACGCTTAACACGTTCGTGAGGAGACCATTTTTTAGTTTATTTAGTTGTGAGTCATTAAAATGTCTTGAATCTATCTTTTTACATGTTTATTAATATAAAAATTATTAAAAAAAACAATACATCTGATAAATTAATAAAAAGAATTGTCATTCTTCTTTTCATAACAAAAAAATTAAAAACAGAAAAAACAGTTTCAATACAAAAAATATCAAAAATGATTTTATAGATACAACCATCAGTATAACGAATAATTACATTATTTATACTATATATATATCTTTTCGCAAAGTGAAATTTTCTTATAAAATTCATCACAGGAATTGGAAAACTTGCACTTATGATATTACTTTCAACGTTTCTGGACCGAGCTGCAATACAACCATCAGTATAATGAATAATTACATTATTTATACTGTATATATATCTTTTCGCAAAGTGAAATTTTCTTATAAAATTCTTCACAGGAATTGGAAAACTTGCACTTATGATATTACTTTCAACGTTTCTGGACCGAGCTGCATTTTTCTGAGATCTAAAATTTATTCACCACTGAAATCTTTCCGTTGCACCATTGGTTCCTGGCCAACATAAGCAAATTCAATTATTTTCTTAATTATCCTGAATGATTTGTTGTTCCTATCAAAGCGATTAAATATTTCTATCCGCTTTGCATCAGTTACATAAAGTGAGTGATAGATACTGCATATCCATTATTTCTTTTAATTTGAATTTTAATTCGTCTATTTCTGTCTTCTGTTGCTTTCCTAATAGTATTTTTATAATCTTTCAACACTTATCATATACAAGTAGAAATATTTGTTGCCAACCAGTTAATAATAATAGCGTCATCTAATATGATGTAGAGGAAACAGCAACTTTGGTACCATTGCGAAAATGTTAAAAAGTTACATTTACAATCCGGGGCACTTTTCATTGCGGGACAAACAATTCAAATTCGGGATAGTCCATAGAAATATTTGTTGCCAGCCAGTTAATAATAATAGCGTCATCTAATATGAAGTAGAGGAAACAGCAACTTTGATACCATTGCGAAAATGTTAAAAACATTACATGTCCAATCCGGGGCACTTTTCATTGCGGGACAAACAATTCAAATCCGGGATAGTCCCAGATAATCCGAGACGTCTGATCACTTATATTAAGACCAAGGGCTGCGTAGATTCACTATTGCTTATAGGAGGGCCACCAAAAAACTACGAGAGTTACATATCATATCACAGGGATGTTCAACCCTCTTTTCTATGCGAGCTACTTTTCTATACTAAGTTAATCGCAAGGGCTGCGTAGATTCATTATGGCTTATAGGAGGGCCACCAAAAAACTACGAGAGTTACATATCCTATCACAGGGATGTTCAACCCTCTTTTCTATGCGAGCTACTTTTCTATACTAAGTTAATCGGAGATCTACTCTCTAATAAAGATCATGTTCACGTTCCCTCAACCTGATATCTGATTACGGGCGGCCGGATGGACGAGTAGTAACGCGTTGGTGTGCGATGCAGGAGAACCCGGGTGCGGCAAATCTCCTGAAAAGTTTTTTCGGGGTGCTGGGCCCGCCGGCGATCCGATCCCCGTCCTTCACCATCCGGCCTCCCTCCACGAATGTGGGTGCAGCCCGTGGCTGGAAATGTCCCTGTCCCTTAGTAATCTCCCTGACTGGAAAGGAACGTAATAATATTAAAAAAGATATCTGATTACCTACAACCATGCAGTTAAATCCACTCATTTACTTCAGCGAACCAACCCACTCTCCCAGCCTTAAAAACTTTATTTGTATATTTAAAATTTATTTATCACTTTTAATTATTTTAATTCAAACAAATAAAACAAATATATTGAAATAAAATATTTACTTTTCTATTTTAGAAAATCAAAATTAGAAAAAACAACAAATTGATTACATACTCATAAGTTACAGGAAATGCTGGTTGATTAAAAGAAAAAGAATGTGAAATTTGACATTGTTTGGCAATATTTTCATCGTCAAGTTGATATGAAGCAGTGGCCAATGATAGACAATCATCCAAATGATCATTTGTAGTTTGGTTTCTTGATTTTTTTGACGTTCAAATTTGAAAAAGCGGATTCTGACAAGTATGTCGATCCGAAACACCAACTTATCAATAATTAATGTGTAACGGACAAAAAAACCGAAAAGCGTCACACTTAAATAGCGAAAACCGATATTAGAAACTTAAAAATTGAATAAATTCTCGAAAAAGTTTAAATAATAAAATATAAATTTATTTGACTTAAATTTTGATATTTTGAAATTTGACGGCACACCTAAATATTTTAAATAATAATTTATATTTGAACAGCGAATTTTTATTAACAGATTATTTTATTCTTATTTATTACATTCAGATAACAGACATACCCGTACACGGGATCATAAATATCAGCTCTTATTAAGTTATAGCGCCACCTGCGGATTTTGTCTTTTTAGAGAAACTATAATTTTAATTTTTATTCCTTAATTTTTAAATTATGAATAGCGACAAAAAATTTTGGCTGTTTCGAGGGTTAGATTTTTCTAACCATACCGTATTAATAGGAATCGATAGGGTAGTTCGACTGTAAAAATGATATCTAATCAACGACGTTTCACTATTAATATACTGTATATGATTCATACAATTACAAGCATACAATAATTTTAGCCAACCACGTTTAATAATTAATATATATGATTCATACAATTACATACAATTCAATACATTAATTTTTCGCGGCATACCGTCAAAGGTTTGGCGGCATAGTGGTTGAGAATCACCGCTCTAAGGTAAGTAAAGTGAAACAAAACAACTGAAACTAAAGTATAATTGACTTAAATGTTAATTAATACACTTTTATATTTTATACCTGAAATTGTTGATCAGTTTCCATTGAAATTTGTGAAAAAGAAAAACTGATCCAAGTCATAATCAACTTTTGTTGATCAACTATAATCGGACAATTAAACTTGATTCGTGAGAACACATCTTTAGTCTAACTACTTGTTCATTTCAACTGGACGGAATTATTTATCGCTGTAAGTTCTTGAAATTGTTGATCAGTTTCCATTGAAATTTGTGAAAAAAAAACTGATCCAAGTCATAATCAACTATAATCGGACAATTAAACTTGATTCGTGAGAACGCATCTTTAGTCTAACTACTTGTTCATTTCAACTGGACGGAATTATTTATCGCTGTAAGTTTAAATAAGATTTGCAGTCCGGTAATAATGAGAGAAAAAAGCAAGATTGGATTTTGATGATGTTTTTATTTTTAAATAAATTACATTAATGGCTGGCCGAGGTAAAGTAAGATGAAAAGTGGGTCGACACAAGAGATACAGCAAAATGAAAAATTATCTCCCTTATAGCCAATTTTTCCATTATTTCCGAATTCATTATATCCGACGAAAAATACACACAAAACATGGGTTTTTCGGCGGGACCGGACGCGTTTGTCCCTTATATCCGAATTTCCTTTATAGTCGACTCCCTAATAACCGGTTTCGAATGTATTTATTTTTATGAATTATGATGCATATACTGATTATTAATAAAGACCCCATAATTAAAATTTCAAAACACATTTATTGATCTTCCATGTTCTCAAATATTTAGCTTCTACATTGATAGAAATCTGTACTTTATAAATGCTGTAACACAAGATACATTTGAGAATTTTGTAGATTATCTGAAACTGAATTCTTTGTAAAAACAAAATTATCTGTGGTGCTTCGAATAATAAACTTAGTTTTTTTATAATTATCAAAACTTGCAAGAATTTAGAAAACAAAACAATATGGAAAAGTTATTCGACCGTGTAATGGCTTTTAACAAATATTTATCTTTTTCAGAAATTGCGATTGAAAACGTTACACTGAAAATACATTCTGTCTAGAATGAATGGAAATATGCCTTATCAGAGTACCTTTCGTAGTAAAACTGCATTTACAGATGTCACACTGAAAAGGCTTTTCTCCACTGTGAGTACGAAGATGGGTTATCAAAGATGTTCTTTGTGAAAAATTTCGTTTACATACATCGCAGTGGAAAGGTTTTTCTCCACTGTGAGTACGAAGATGGTATATCAAAGATGTTGTCTGTATTATAAAGAGCCATTTAAGAATGTAATACATATTTACTTGAAATTAGATTTGGGAATTTATAGGTACACCGACTTATGTAATTTTCAACTTATGTTATGCTTCCTGGTCCCACCTATTACATACCTCTGCAGTATTAACTGTAGCTATTAAATATATAATTGAGGATGTGAGGATGTGTGGATGTGTGTGTGTGTGTGTGTGTGTGTGTGTGTGTGTGTGTGTGTGTGTGTGTGTGTGTGTGTGTGTGTGTGTG
>AYEL01090494.1:0-35754 GCA_000484575.1 Olivierus martensii
TCCTAAAAATATTGAAAATATCATTTATTTATTATATTTGCTACCGAAAAATTAACATTAATAAAATAAATTAATTGTTCGTGGAAACAGTTTTTAATTATCAATCTTCATCAGTAGGACAATTGAGCTCACTTCGGAGTTTTTGACAAACGAACCCATAAACACTAATTAGCGGCTTATAGATTCAACGATTATTATACAGATAAGATTTGATTTTGCCTTTTCATGGCGCACGAATAGTGATACGCAGTCGCAGATTTATTGTCTATACGAACTATAGGATCTTGGAGAGACGTTATTATTTTCTAATGGAATCCGAAACTGCGACGTCACACCACTCGCAGATGTCAAGTAATATATAACACAAACAAACAATAGAATCAGACTTGGGGATTTTTTGTTCGCAGAATTTAAATAACAATTGTCTAGTAATCATCTTTAAGAAACTAAAATCTAGTGAACTATTGCACGTCTATTTTTAATTAATTAAATAATTTGTTTACATTACTATATGTTAATTATCATTTACTTAAATATATTTTTATATGGGAAACTAAAAACTAATGAACTGATGCACATCTATTTTTAATTAATTAAATAATTTGTTTTCATCTTATATGTTATAAAAACTAGTGAACTGTTGCAAGTCTATTTTTAATTAATTAAATAATTTGTTTTCATTATTATATGTTAAATTATCAATTTGCTCGTCTATTTTTAATCAATTAAATAATTTGTTTTCATTATTATATGTTAATTATCATTTAGTTAAAAATTACTTTATATGGTTATAATTTTATTAATTTTAATAATGATATTGTCGGAATTGAATTGATCGCGATAAAAAAAATAACGATTAACAACTGAGCTAACAAATCATGTGATGCGATATAAAAAAATAACGATTAACAAATGAGCTAACGAATCACGTGATACGATGACGAAATAAAACGATTGACCGAGCTAATTAATCAGGTGATGTGATGACGAGCTGTTTTACATAGCTCTATTTTGTCGGAAGTTCACCAAACCAGACGTTAACCAAAGCATGCGTCGTTAAACAAGACATCTTTCTTTCAAAAACTCGTCGTTAATCAAAGCCGTCGTTATCCGAGACCGTCGTTAACCAAGTAAATATATTGGTTATATTTTTGCAAAATTCAAGATTATCATAAACACATCTGAAGATGAAACGAAAACACATTTTTTATACAGAATAAATAATTATTAAAAAATTATGACAAAGTGAAATAATTGCAATGAAAAATATAAAAATTCATTACAATAAGTTGATATCAGACATTTGGTATTTAAGAGAATATCTTTGCCGTTTCATCAATATTTATTGTTCTATTCATTTTGGAACATATGAAAATTTAATAACTTTTCTATCATTAATTCATTTAAAAAAATGAAATAATTATAATGTGATATATTCTACATTTGTATTTTATTAATATATTGATTATTCGAATTCCTTATGAATGGATTATTTGAGATAATAAATACTAATTTCGATAGTCTTTTAAATACTGTATTTGCATGGGTGGATGGAACGTACTGCATTATTATGAATGTTAGGAAAGGAAAAAATCAAGAGACACTCGAAACATAACATTTTCCTTATGTCCACGCATCCGGGATCGAATCCTTGATCTCTTCTTGAAGAATTTATGATGGCACATGGGTCTACCCTTAATACATTCTGAAATTAAATGTATGTAGAATTTCCTTAACAGTCAGGACACCTGATTTTATAAAAGATATAGAAATATAAACTATAATAGAAAATGCAAAACATAATAAGTATAGTACAGTTGGTTATCCTGGATTCATTTATGAATAAATGGTGACTAGCTAGGTTTTTTAAACTATTATATCATAAGTGGGTTATACTGTATATAGCAGTGGCCATTAGTAGAGATTATCACAGATTGGCAATATCCAGGATGGAGTTAATAACAATGGCACGGATATCATGGAAGCGTGATGTGCTCCATTCTGAAGGATATAGATTTAATTCCTGAATCTCACATTTTCAGAAACAATCAGAGGGGTCAACTTTATCCTCTACCTGACGATAATGCCATCAAGTAATGTGATAGGTGGTATAACTAGCGGTTTAACAACCCTTTGAGGTATGAAAGACAAAGTGAGGAAAGCATAGGAAATTGTAAGGAAAGAAGAAATGAATCTTGACAAAAGTAGTGTGTCAGGCCATGGTAGAAAAGAGAGCACCCATAGTCGCCAGTTACGATTTGTGTATGAGATATTGGGAGAATTCGAACATTCACGGGACCCCACATTTCTGGAGAAGTTAGTCGTCAGATGAAGGATAGAATTTAACGAATTCGGTTCAGAATCTTTCTAAAAATATCCTGCGGTAATGACTCAATAATTGAAACCAATACTCCAATGTAAATGAATGATTAAATACACTACCATCCGGCCGAGGGACATTGACTGTTGATTATTAAGTAGCGAGGCTAAAACAAATCCTGTATCACTACTCATCTTAATGATGAGTGTGATTGAACAATAGCAAATAGGGACTAAAGAGTTCGACTGGCATAAATTTTCCAATGAATGGGTCGCGGAAGTGAATCTCCTGCTCTGGGAAGAAACGAAAGCTTTTCATATGGCCAATCATATTGATAAGAATGATAGAATAATGGCTTATAAACACTTAGCCTGGTAGGAAAGAACAATTTTTTTTAAATGATTAATTTTCTTTTAATTTGGAAATCCTATAACTTGAAGTGATAACTGTACAGCACTAAAACATCCTTGCACAACACAAATCAGTTTGATTCTTAGAAGTGATTAAATAGGAATACTTTTAGTTTATTTTTTAATGTCAATAATATTACATTTATTGTAATTTATATCCATTTATAAAAGCAAAATATACACTTAATTGTTTCCTATTGGGATATATATAAATTATTATTTATTTATTAATGAATCATAAACAAAAAATAACAGCAACAAATACTTGCAATACCAAAAGTAATACTGTAGGAAGAAAACTAATGGTGCATCCATTATTAAAATTAACAGATAATTTCTTGTGATATTAACTATGAATTCTATTGTTAATTAAAATTATTCATAAGATTACTTTGCAATATTATATAAGAAGTATTCTAAATTTGAAAAAATTTCTAACAAATACTTGCAATACCAAAAGTAATACTTTAGGAAGAAAACTAATGGTGCGTCCATTATTAAAATTAACAGATAATTTCTTATGATATTAACTATGAATTCTATTGTTAATTAAAACTATTCATAAGATTACTTTGCAATATTATATAAGAAGTATTCTAAATTTGAAAAAATTTCCAGGAAATATTGAATTCTAAAGCAAATCAGTTTCGTTAGCGAGAAAACTTTCTTCACAATTTATCTTCTGATACGAAACATTCCTTACCTTTAAAAGTGCAGAAAATACAGAATGTAAAGCACTGATTATCTGCAAAGACATTATCATATATTTATAAAATATATTACTATAACGAATAAATTTATTGTGAAACCTGTTAAAGTGATCACCCTTTGGGATTGACCTGACTGGTCACTGTTCACAGGACACTATACAAGACAGTGACTCTCCCTTCCCCCAAAAGAAAAGAACAGATTAATCCAAACTGCGAATTATATTAATTATAATCATTAACTTGTAGTCAAGCGGTTAACACTAATCTGTATATGTGCATTTAACATAGTCAAATTAAAATAGACTATGGATAATGACTATGGATAATATTAAAATAGACTATGGAATTAGAATTTTATCTAATGGAAAAATACAGTAATTCTTCCATGAAATTAATCTTCTTGGTCACTTTAGCAGGTTAAAATAATAAGTAAGATTCGAAAATATGTGAGTTTCGTTAACGAGAAAGATTTCTTCGCAATTCCTCTTCTTATGAGAAACGTCTCTTAATTTTAAGAGTCCGGAAAACACGGAATGTAAGGTGCTGACAATCTGAAAATATATTTAATATATTTTTATAAAGTAAATTTTAATTAGATAAATATCTTAAAATATTTTAAAAGGTATTTTTACCTTAAGCGGAAATTTCTTATTAACATTAAAGAAACCACCCATAGATAAACACAAGGAGACTCTTCCGAACCTAAAATGAGGGTCAGTATAAATATTAGGAAGGTGGTCACTATATGGAATAAAAATTGCATTACATCCTATGGGAAAGCAACCAAGTTTTTGAAATTTGGTCTCTTTAGCCAGGTGGTCACTGTATCAAAGTGATCATTTAACAGGTTTAACTGTATTTTATTCAATATTCTAACCTTCATCGGAAATCTCTTGTTTACACAAAAGAAACCACCCATAGAAATACTTAATGAGACATTTCCGAATCTTTTCATGAAATCTAAAATCTAAAAAAATGAGAATTGCTTTTAATTTATCTCTAAAAATGATAATACTTAATTATTTAACATACTTTTAATTTCTCTTTCAGATCTAGATCACATTCTGCAAACTGCCTGATATCTTGAAAGCCATTCAGCATCTATAGAATAAAAGAATAAAATTATTTCAATATATTAGAGCTAAATATATCTGCACTAAAAACTTACATTAAAGGCGAAGGAGCACATGAAGCAGCCGTAAATTATACAAAGAAATGTGTAGATTATGATCCATCCCAACATCATGTACCTCATCATGTCTATCATATCGACAAGTAGAAAAGTATAATAGAAAAAACTTGTGGCGGAGGTAACGAATACATAAATTCCTACTGTAAGATAACTGATTTTATAATTTAACTGATTAACAAATGTCCATAATTCTTCATGACGATTCATCAGTTGTTGCAATTTGGCTTTCATATAAAATTCATTTTTTCTTATTTGAAATAATTCTTCCAACAATTGTTCGTATTCTTTCATACCGATCCAAAGTAATAATGCCATTAGTAATAAACTATAACTGTTTATCCCAAACAAATAATTTATCAGTATTCCAACTTCTACACAACAGAAAAGTGTTTCACCTGGAAATTGTTCTCGTTTCTTCAATGCAAAATACAGAACGTACATAATAAATCCTTCAAACCAGAACACAAGAAAGGTATTCAATAAAGATACCAACAGAGTAATATTTGAAACATTGTTGTTATCTCGAAGTGTAGTTTTCTTTTCGAAATATCTCGAATTTCTTAATGGAATTTTTAGATTTATTTTTTTGTTTTTAGAGAAACTGAAAATAGTGGCTACATAAAAGCTAAAAAGAGTGAAAAGAACTTTCAGTAATATGGGTTGATTGGTGACATCTTCGTACCATCCAATGCAAAAAGCATTCCGATTCAAACCTGGTATTATTTGCCACAAATATAGAACGAAATGTCCCCACAAGATGAATTCTACAAATTGAATATAAAATATTTTAAATTTTTCTTGTAAAACAAGGAATTTTCCTTTATTGCATTTACAAACAGCAAAAGGTTCAAATCCATATATTATTGTTATTGTCCAATAAGGTTTAAGGACACAGCTTAAGCAAATTTCATCCATTATAATTTGTTTCACTTCCCTTTTTAGATTTACAAAACAAATACAGCATATATATTTTTATAAATTGTGTTCTGATATGAAACTTTCTTCAAATATTCGCTCTCATAATTTGATTTATAACAGTAATTGAATATTAAGATATATATTACTTCTAAATTTAACATTAAAATTATTATTAATTGTCAAATATATGTAGGTTGCTTCGCATGTATATTCTATTTTCTTAAGTTTCTTTTATAGGATAGATAAGAAATTGAATATATTTATTATTAAAGTTGGTAAATTTTTGTGAAAAAAATCAGAAAATATCATGAAGTTTTCATGAAATCATAGCTTGAAATCTTCAGATTTCATTAACGTAGTTGATTGATTGAAGAAGTGCAGAGAATAAACTCTTTTTGAATTGTAAACAAACTCTCATTAAGGAGAAAAATATACTTTATTTATTATACAGTATAATGAATGGAAAATTAGATATTAATTTTTTAGGAGTCATCAAACATGCACAAAACATAATAAATAAAAAATATTTGGAGACATTAGTATAACTTATAAATAGAATTTTTCCATCATTAATTTTGATTTATTACAATGACTTCAGAATAAGCAGATAAAGAAAAATCTTATTCTGCTGACATCACAAATAAGATGGACCTCATCTAAACAATTTTAATGAACCATCCTTAAAGAAAGGCAGATAAATATTGATCTTTTATTTCTTTATCAATTGTAATATAAAAACAAAAAGAAATCAAATGATTTTGAAGATAAATAGCATTCACCTTCACAATGCACTTTCTAATAAGCAAAGGATAGTTAGGAAATCTTAATATGTAGATGCTGTTAAGTTTTTCTTGCGTTTATCTTCGAATAACTTGAAATGAAATATTGTAATGAAAAACAAAAATAAAGCATGCATGTAATCAAAAAATATGAATATTACACCGATTAATTAAATTATGCAAATGAACAAACTGGACAACATTTGTTTATATCAAAATCATTGCAAAAGTAATCTTATTAGGAAGCTTTCAATGTCTCGAGAGAGCGGTTGTATGCCTAACAGGATTGTATTGTTATAAATTTTTCAAAACTATTTGCAGTATATAGAATATGTAAACAGATATGTTCAATTAAAATTGCTTTAATTTTAATGATTCTTTCAAAGAAATTTAAAAATTCCTTCTAGAAAAGAATGTACTTTCGTATATTTTACGCTAATAAATAATAATAGGCGAATTCGGAAATTGCGGTCAATCAGACTAAATAGCTGAATAGGTCACGTGACTTTTCAGTTTCGTCTGATTCATCTGAATTGGCATTTACCGAACGCATTTGTCTGTTTCTCTACTGACCAACATGGCGGATGAAGTGGGAATTTCTTTATCAATTAATAATAATAGCAAAGCAAATTTAGGACAAAGCAATGTGTTGCATACTTTTCAGCCGATAAATAAACACACGAATTCTCGTATTAATAATGCCTATTTATCTAATGAGATATCTTTCCTTCAGTTATATGTTTTTGCTCTTCTGGTATTAGAGTTGAAAAACTTCATCATTCTCATCCATTTTAATTTCGCTTAAATATCTCAAGGGAGCATTCATGTTGTTCATACAAAAGTCAGAAAGAAAAACGCAATCTGAGTTTGTTCTGAAATCCTGAGTCAGAATTCTGAATTACCGAACCCGGCTCTCCAGTCAGACCAAAATAGGTCTGAGTTGCCTAACGCTTATCTGTCAGACTAATCAGAACTCTGAGAAGGATCCTGAATTGCCGAATGCGCCTAATAAAATATTATTCAAATTTTAATAATTGGTTACAGTAGAAAATTTAAAATTTTAACATGGCTAGGGCAATACTGATCATTATAAAAAGTTTACAAAAATTTAAATATTCTATTTTAGCCTCTCTGGATATAGAATCTGATCATTTTATACTCACTGTTTGACTCCGCGTGTCGAAAAAAACGACTAAAAGAGTCATAAGAGTCATCTCGGGTTGGTGGTTCCAGATCATCACTGGGGGATCACTGGTGGGCTCCTATACAGAATCAGGACTGCTTCATCGGTGCCCACATCCAGTCATTGGGAGTCCGCAGTGGGCCCTACAAGGACCTTGTACTGCCCGTTGGACTTGCCTGTCTTATATCCAATTTAGTTTTCGTGCGCTTCTAGTTCGAGGGCAATTTCATATATAACACCCATAAAGAAGAGGACCTTAATACATCATTTCTTGAATCACTTAACAAGTTGTGTAGGTTGGATATTAGATCGAAATGAGTATGCATATCGATTTATTTTTAGATAGGAATTTCGATATTTATGAGCATAATTTATCATTAGATTTTGAAGTTTTTAATGCATTATTCTGCTTATACTTAAAATTCCATTTAAAATATCTTATTCTGTGTACATTACTATGTGTTTAATAGCGTAAGTGAATAATAGCAACTGATAGTTCTTGGATATATATATAAATAAATTCGAATTTTTGCACGGAAGTAGCTTTACTTCAGCTCCAATGAAAACAAATCCAAAAATACAAAAATTTTCATTTTAACATTCCGAAAACTCGAAAATTAAAACAGTAATATTTTCTATCGATGGATGATGTAATATTTTTAAATAATTTTGTTCCTAAAATTATTGGCAATACAAAATTAAAAAATAAATAATTTTACATAATGTTGGGCAGCCTATAAGAATTCTTTATAAACATACAATTATGTGATATAAAACAATAGCCATTCAGAGAATTGATTTTCAATTCTCTGAATTCCCGGTCGTTGAAGATTTATATATTCCCCTTAATACATAAATCTATCGGAGTTAACAGATTATAATTCTTCTTTTTCTTAAATCCCGGTCGTTGAAGATTCATATATTCCCCTTAATACATAAATCTATCGGAGTTAACAGATTATAATTCTTCTTTTTCTTTTGGGGATAATTTGGAGATTTTAGCTGATGCTTTCAAATTATAAATAGGAACAAACGAAAGGATTTAAAGCATCCAACTTATTGTATATAACAGAAATAACACTACCGTTAGTCGAGAAAAATATGAAAGAAATGTAGATATTTTATGGAATAAATCAAAAATTATTGATTAGTACACATCTCGAAGGGGAGAATAATTTTAAACAGATGTGAAAAATCTATCAACATGAAAAACTTTCTCTATTGTTAACTTTATTGAAGGTGAGAGTCCCTAGACAGCATGGTTATTAAAATAATAACCATGCTGATTTAATAACTGTGATTTCATATGATTTTTATCGATATTATAATTATTTCAAATTTTTAGACTTATGTATTCCACCTTCTTTTATTCTTATTATCACGGAAGTGATAAGTGACGATGGATATGAAAATCGGAATGCTCTATGATTTAAAGTCTTTTTTGTTATAAAATTTGGTTTAAAATAATTTGATTTTAGTGTATATAATTTTTTGCGATATGCTCTATGATTTAAAGTTTTTTTTGTTATAAAATTTGGTTTAAAATAATTTGATTTTAGTGTATATAATTTTTTGCGAAGTTATATAAAAACAAACGTTCATTATGATAATTAATAATTATTTGCATTTATAATAATTTTGCATTGTTATATATAAAATAATATGAGAGCTAGAAGCTATTTTTATTCAGGTTCAAATTTTCATGTAAACCCTGTGAATTCTTCCCCATGTACCAATTGTATGTTGATTTAGTACTGCTCCTATAAAATTCCCATTATTTTTTGTAGGGATCTAACCTCTTTGTCTTTCCTGATACAAGAAAAAGATGTTTCTGTTCCGAGAGAAAATTAAATGATGTATACTGATATAACTAAAACACGACTGAGATGCAGAAAGGAAGAGAACCAACGAATTTGAGATACGGATAAACATCCACATCACTCAGTAAACTAATGTATAATAAAAATATTTTATTAGAAGAACACCAAGATTATTGGTACTAGGTATAAGATGGAATTTATTTAAAAAAGGGTGTTTGGACATGGCACTCTGAAAACAGTCAACATTAAAGATATCAATTCTTCACTATCAGCATGTAGTCGTTAAAAGCATTCAAGAGTCTTATTGATGCATTATCCTTTCATCTTTATTTAACTTTAAATTTTTATTATGTTTATATAATTTTCACAAGTACTTGTAATTGATATTATATGCTCACGGTGGCCAAACTGCGGTTCTTTTGTACCTTCAATGTGGCTCCATATCATGAAAGCCAATAGTTAATATAAACAAATACTTATTTAAGTTAAAAAAATAATATATCTGTAATTTATTTGTATATTGTAAAAAGCAGTATGCATATGTACAGTACGTAATAAATGCATTTGAAATATATAATAAATAATTATTGAAACCATTATTAAGATTATCCGTAGAAACTGATGTGGCTCTCATTGATCCAGAAAGAAAATGATTGCGAATCTCAAGTATTTGAGATTCTCCTATGTGGCTCGTAGTGACATGAAATTTGGTCACCTCTACTATATGCAGTGCTCATTTATTTAAATTTAAAAATTGCTGTATTTTGTTGAAGATGATTGTTATTTGAAAAACAATTTTTAAAATATTTTTCTATTATAATAAATTACAATTTTATTTACATTTTTATGAATTGATTATTATTACAAATAATCAAAAATACAGAAAAATTATTCATTTTATAATATGAAAAACTCTGTTGGAGACACTATCAATATTACTTAAGTTACCACAAATCTTTTAAAGATTCTGATTGATTCTGTTTAAATTGCTTAATACTATATTTTAATCGGTATAAATCTTATTTTGCAAATATGACTTTCTCGATTACTTTACTAAGTAATCTTGAGTTTGTATTAAGCAGGCAAAGAATATAAGTAAACACACGTTTCGATTATTTTACTAAGTAGTCAGGCAATGACTACTTAATAAAATAATTGAAACACTACGTATCTTTATTCATAAACACATATATATTATCTATATTCAAGATAGTATGAAAAAGTTTTTGATCGTTTCCAATAATTATTTCCATATATGCATCCGTTGTTGCGATTAATGCAAATATCACAAAATTAATATGAATCGTATTCACTTATAATTTTGAATGAATCAGAAATGAGAAAAATAGTATTTAATTTTGCTCTATTGAACATATTTCAAAGAAATATAAAAAAAATTAAATAATTAAAATTATAATAAATATTCTTTTAATTAAAAATATTATAAGTTTCTTTTTTTACTGTCATTCATATATGATGTACATGTGCAATGAGGAGGAATACAAGTTGGTGTAATGGGATTCTTTTTACTTTTGTATTTTTGTTGCAAAACATTAATTTTATTCCTTGTGATTTAATTCATCTTAATTATGTATGTTTTATGTTAAAAATACGAAATATTAAACAATATGTTTTGTATACCCGATTTTTATGTCATTTTATTAGGAATATAATATAATAACTACATTTCAATACATTAAATATTAATAAAAAATCAAATAAATTAAAAATTTCTTTTAATTATGTAAATTTAATTACTTTTTATTTTTTAAAATAAAAAAAAAAAGTCAGAGAGAGAGACAGGCCTCAAAGCTGCAACCTTGAGATTACAGGATCGGCACGAACACACTATGCTACGAGCGTAGCGTTAGAAGTGCTGTTTTTCTCTTTCTTATTTCTTAAGATCACCGAAACCTAAATTTTAAACACTAATATTTTTATTTATAAAGCACATTGGCATAAAGGCTCGGACCCGTATTCGATATTTTTTGTTATAGATTACATCAATTCAGTTTCATCAAAATCGGTGGGTAGTCAGCTGTGTCCTCTCCTTGTTAGATTATCTTACAGTTCAAACTAGCACTAATCAAAAATGGAAAAACATACAAACTTAGAAGCGCTTTCGACTTTATTAAGTCATCTTCAGCTACATTTTACATATAAAAGATCGTAGAACATAAGAACGCTAAATAGAACATTTCAAAGATTAAAATATACAAATGATAAAATACAATAAACATTAATTAAAATTAAGAAGTAATAAAAGTTAACAGGCTTTTAAAAATAAAAATAAATAAAATAAAAACAAAAATACACGTAGACCCAATTACAAAGGATAGAAGTAGGTAAAATTAGCCCTAGAGAAACCATTGTGTTGGTACAGTGGCCAGCGTCATTAATAACATAAGCCTTTTTCTTATAGGCAGGAATGACGAGAGCTTCTGCGACCTTAATATCTTCAGCTTTGTCTAATTGGCGAACTATGCGTGCCTGGTCCCAATGTATATCCTTATTTCCCATTCTCAATTCCCAAAGATTCCAAAATGTTGGGAATTTGGAAACATTACTAGAAAGTATTAAAAATCTTATATTACGAAAGTACATTGTTTTAGCCTAGTGTTGTTCTTGCCTCTCTATCTGTATTTTTTTTTTTTTTTTTTTACAAAGCTCACTGCAATTGTAACTTTTATCAAAATTTAAATTTATGATCTATCTTGCAGTTATGAGAAACATCTTAACAAATAAAATTTTTACCATCAAACAAATCAGGTAACCCTCAACTTATGACAGTGATGTAATCAGTAAATTCTGTGATTATTCGATGCAGTTCACATGAGTTCGAATCCACAAGCAATGATCTGATATATGTAAAACATCCTTTTTATATTTTTATCATTCTTGTATTTTTGTGTTTGTTAAATTATTACAATAAAATGGAGTATAACAATAAATATTGGTAGTGAACAATCTATAAATTTTGAGTATTTTCTACTTCCAACTTGATATGACAATGAAATTGGAACTGAACCTCATCATAAGTCAGGGACTACCTGTATGCACTTTAATGATGATGATCAAATATATAAAGCATGTCAGTGATATAACAGATAATATTTAAGTATGATTCATCTATCTTTGTTCTGAAATATCTATCTGCTGGTGCAAAAACATCAATTTTTATAATTTTTACTGACTATTATTATTATTATTATTCACTTACAAAGAATACTTTACAAAATTTCTGAACACTTGTAGGTATTAAATTTATTAGAGACTTGAACTGAGAAAACTTTCTTAATCTTCATTAAATAATGATATTAACATATTTAAGTAAAATTGAATAACATTATTGGGCTCAAGAATGCATTGAAATTTTTTTCAAAATTAATTGAATTTTAGTCCAAATTTATAAAGAATTTGACTCATAAACATTGACTCTGAACATTTTTCAGGAAAGCATTTCACATGGAAATTAGGATATAACTATTATTTTGTCATTGAAAACATCATCAATGAAAATATTTCGATTTAAATATTTTCAAGATATTTACTATATCAATAATGAATAATGTATGCTTTAGTTAACTTTTATTTAAAAAATAATAATTAGAGTATATAGTAGAGCATTGATTATCTGCACTAATTGGGACCAAGGGTATTTGGATAAACGATTTTTTCAGATAATCGATCTAATAGAAAAATAAGAAAAAACCCAATGTAAAAAATACAAATCAAATTTCAAATACATGTTTTATTGTACTTGTTCAGTCTAAACCAGTATACACTAGTGCATGACATTTTTAAACGAGTTTGGCTATCCTTGTTCTGTTCACATTTATGAGATTAAACAAGTTCGATAATTTGAACTGGTTTATATTGCGTAGTGTAAACAGGGTATAAGGGCTATGTAATTTTCAATTGTGAAATGCAACAGGTCTCCCCAATACTCAATACAAATTAAATTATACAAACAATACAGTCAACATGCACAACAGAGGCTTAGATTCTTCCGCCCTACACATTGTAGGGTGGGAGTATTGGTGGAGATCTGTTGCATATCACAATTGAAAATTATGTTCAGATAAGCGACATTTGGATAATCGATGCTCTACTGTATATTATTCTGTTAAATAAATTGCTTTAATTTCTAATTTTATTTCATTTTTTATGATTTTTGTCTATAAACAGGAAAATATCTGTAATAATTTAAAAAGTGCTTTATTTTTGCTAATAATCCTAATTTGAATTTATTATTACTTATTAAAAAATGATAGAAATTTTTTTATATAATTTATATTTACAGCATATATGAAAAAATATCAATAATTAATAATATAAATTACAGTATATATGATAAAATCTTTAATATAATGAACTTTAGACAAATGTATATTTTATATTAAAAAAATTATTTTTAGATCTCTCTCAGTTTTTCTCTAATGCTAAAATAATTCAAAATAACATTTATCAAAAATGATATATTTTAGTATTTTTGTATAAATCTTAGAGATCCAAATAAAGTATTTTTTATCTGAACACACATTTATAAACTTTTATTATATGTTCAAGGTTAAAATAAAAAGACACTAATAACCATCTAAAAATAGAATGGCATGTGTAACAATTTGACAGTACTTGTTTTCCCTTCACTCTTTTATTCTCTACTTTGTAACATATCTCTCTTTTGTAGATATTTTATTTTATAATTAGTTGAAACATTTGATTTATTTTTATTTTGTACATTTTAATTTTTTAAAAAGCCATCTTATTCTTAAATACCAATGATTTAATAAATTATTATAGAAATTGATAATGTGACAAATATATTATGTAAATTTTTTGGTAACATAGAAAAAAATAAAAACATTACTTTTTGAAAAATTGAAATAAAAACAAATCACAAAATTTGATAATTTTGTGAAACAACAAAAGTATTGTTACAGATTACTTTATACATTTTCCTTTCTGGTGTGTACATTAACAATTTCATTATAATATATTAAAATTACAATGTTTAGAGAAAATAACAATAATCTATTATAATTTTATAACAAAAAAAATAATTGTAATGCCATTGTAGAGACTAACAAGTTTTTTCTTTCATTTAATGGCAATATTTTTATATTCTATAATCAGAAGCAGTATTCACATTAGTAATATTAGAAATAATTAATTTTCAATATAAAATTTAATAATAATGAATGTTTTGAAAATGTTTTATCATCAATGATCCAGAGCCAGAATTTTAGTGATTTTCAAATAGAAAAATAGGACACAAAACTAGAACTAGTTATAGAATTGTATTATTTGCATTTTTAATAATAAATATAAATGTTTAATAATTTTATAAAATCAAATAATAATTGCAATTAAAAATTTGATTATTATTATTATTAATTTTTGGAATAAAATTCACATGATAACTGAATCTACTCTTATTTCTAAAAATATTCCTAGGTTTTTCATGTATAATTTTTCTGACAAATTTTGCCAATATCTATATAACTTATTTCCATCGGTTTATAATTCATAAAATCAAATAGTCAAATAAGTAAATATTTGCAAAAAATAATTCATATAGCAATCATCATACATAAAACTTAGATAATTTTATTCCATCTATATAATAAAACTTATAGAAATATTTTATTTATAGTAAGAATCAAGTTGTTTAATAACAAAATATTGAAACAAAAAGTTAAAAAATTGTATACACACACTATATATATGTGTCTGTGTATATATAAAATATTTTCTTTCTTTTTTTTATAGAGCATATTCTATTGTATTAATATTTTTAAGTTACAAGTTAACCATGTTGACACAAAGACATTACTACCCTACTGTGCTCATGAATAGTTCCAGCTCTTAAAGCAGGCAATAACTCAAAAATCTCTTCTAAACACAGAAAAAATTAAAACTTTTTGAAAATTAGAATGTATTTTCGAATGCATAACTGCATTTTATTCTTTTCGGTTTGTTTATAGTATTTACTGACGAGGGCTCGATAGAGCCGAAAGTACTTTAAATAAAAAAGTTTTTATGTGTTTAGAAGAGGTTTTTGAGTTGTTGCCTGTTTTAAGAGCTGGAATTATTCATGTTAACCATGTTGATTTAAAACATTTAAAAGTTCATGTTACTTAATTTATTTGTATTGTTTATTGTTTGTTGATCTTATGTATCATATTACTGGCACGATATCATTCCATGTGGTGTTAGGATTCATGGAATGATATTGTAGTTTTCTTCCTTTCACTCAGTGAACAGTATGGCATTATAATGATATAATCATTAGTCAAGTTAGCTTTGTTGTTTTTGATTCAGAACTTTTGTTAAAAATTATTTTTCTAACTTATTTAAAAATTTTGGTTACACAGAAAACTTTTTTCCAATTATATGTATAAATCAGAGAATATCTGTAACATTATTATTTCTTGGCGAACATTTGTAAAATATTCATTATTTGTTGGTTTGGTTTGAGAATAAATTGAGTTATAAAATTTTTTAATTAATGTATGAAACTTATAAATGTATTATGTTCATAATTAAAGGAATATCTGTACTATTTTTAAAATACATTATGATTTTATTTTTTTTTTTTTATAAAATATAATTATTTGTAGCTCTTGTTATAAATATTTTTTCTGATGTACAGGATGATTCAAATTAAAGTATCCCTGTTTGGAAGTCTGGAGAGACAACCCCTAGACGTAATGTCTCCAAATTTGGAAGGTATACATTTCAGCCTATGGGAAACTGATCAGTGCTATACAACTTGTAGTTTCAAAAATGGCCGATAGCTGAAAATGTGTCACTGTGAGCTGTACTGGAAAACAAAATTTGCATAACATGCACATAAAAGGGCCCAGTACAAGTGAGGTGCTCTGATAGAGCACCTCACTTGTACTGAAGACAAAAACATTGCATATGGGTCTACTTTGTGATGATTGGTTTGTCAGTTCGAGAAGACAGAAAGCTTTGCAGTTCGAGCAGGATGAAGACAAAAACAATGGATACTGCATGTGACTGAAGATGTTGCAATCTTTGTTGTTGAGCAGTAATGTGTAGTGATCACACTGTAGCTAGGCAGTTGGATTTACTGTACATAAAAGTATGAAGGTGTTTGCAGAAAGCACTGGAAGCCTATTCTGTATAAGATCGATTTTTTACAATAGTTAAAACCTGGCAATAACAATGTGCATGAAACATTCACTTTGACATTCTTGACATGCATGCAGATAGATCAGAATTGTCCATGGAACATCTATGGAGTGAGTGATGAGGCTCAATTTCACATGTGCAGATTAATGAACATCCAAAACTGCCACATCTGGACAATAGAGAATCCTCATTGAGTCCAATAGATGCCCTTACAGTCACCATATATGACTGTATGGGTATCTATTATGGGCACCATATATGACTGTATGGAGAAGTTTTATAGCCACATTTTTGGTTGGGTCATTTTTCTTTGAGAAAATCAGTCTGCAGGATCCAAAGACCTGTTCCATAACTGCAGCACATATACTGAGTTTCACAATTCTCACTCTATTTATTAGAGGTCTCTTTTTTTTGCAACAGAGTGTATTATATATTTTTGAATAATTCATCATATATTATCAGTGATAAAATATATTTATCATTTACAAATATAGTATCATAATAAAATATACCAATATTTTTATCTTGCCATAAATTAAATTATCATTATTATAGCAGTTTCAAATGGTGGACTTAGAATTTGTTAATGTTAATTGATTTTATTTATATATTTTATTTTAATGAAAACTTAATATGATGATCAAATGCTATAGTTAGACATCATAAATATAGCAAATAAAAGTTTTGTAACAAAAATCTATAAAGTACAAACAGCAATATTGTTCATTTAATATTTGATTTATATAAAGATTTTTGTCATTATTTATTGGCATTAAATTTTATGTTTTAATAATAATAATAATAATAATAATAATAAAAAAAAGGCTTAATGTTATTAATGACAATCTGCCGGCCACTGTACCCACACAATCGTTTCTCTAGGACTAATTTTGCCTACTTCTATCCTTTGTAATTGGTCTACGTGTATTTTTGTTTTTATTTTATTTATTTTTATTTTTAAAAGCCTGTTAACTTTTATTACTTCTTAATTTTAATTAATGTTTATTGTATTTTATTTTATCAGTTGTATATTTTAAACTTTAAAATGTTCTATTTAGCGTTCTTATGTTCTTCTTCTTGAGTGCTCTGCTATTAGAGCAGGTCCTTTGAGCACCATCTCTTTCTCCAGGTTTCGCGGTCGTGGGCTCTTCTCTTCATATCTTGGTAGCATTCTCCTTTTTTTAGATCATCTGTCATTTTAGTTCTTCTCCTTCCTCTTTTTCACTTGAACTGTAAGCTAATAATTAGGTACCTATTTTAATAAATCATTAAAATAGGTACCTAATTACTATTTTTTTACCTACAAATTACATATTTTAGAATTTATTACTACTTCAGTTTTTTTACCTATTATTTATTTGCCTACGAATTACATATTTTATTTTAGTTTGTACCTATTTTAATAAATCATTAAAATAGGTACCTAATTATTATTTTTTTACCCATTTAGTTTACCTACGAATTACATATTTTATTTTAGAATTTATTACTACTTTTGTTTTCCTACATATTCGTATTTTATTTTAGAATTTATTATTACTTCGTTTAATTGTGACAGCCGCGCATTAAAATAGGTAAATTATTATTTTTTACCTATTATTTATTTACCTACGAATTACATATTCTGATTATTATTTTTTTACCTATTATTTATTTACCTACGAATTACATATTTGTACCTAATTATTATTTTTTACCTATTATTTATTTATCTACAAATTACATATTTTATTTTAGTTATTATTTATTTACCTACGAATTACATATTTTATTTTAGAATTTATTCTACTGATGACAGCTGGACCAAAATGGCTTAGTCCCAACGTGTCCTGATCTGTAGAGAAGGATTCTTAGGTTACTTAATGTTGCCGGGGCAGCCGCTTAATTGGGCCAAAATGGAGATCGGAAGAGCGTCGTGTAGGGGCAACTGCTTAATTGGGACAAAATGGCTTGGCCTGACATGTCCCAATTAAGCAGAATCCACTATATATATATATAAAATTCAATTATATGTCATAATTTGTGAATATCATATCAATTATTGTAAAAAGTTTTGTTTTGGTTCATTTTTAACATTGTTTTTATTATTTATATTTGTTTTGTGAACCTTGATTTTATATGGATTCTTTAACATTAATATGACATAAATAATTTATTATAATAATTCACTTGATTTTAAAATCTATATTTTCAATACTAACATAATATTACATTTTAATGAAACTTACAAAAGAAAATTTATACATTTAATTTTTTATTAAAATTTATACATATATTGCCTGTGAAACCTTCTAAAAACAATTGATATTTATCAATATACAGGTGAAGATCAATATACACTAATTCATCAGGATAAATGTTAGGTGAATAATTCAGTTAAGTTTAATTCACTTCATGAATATAAAAATTTGTCTTCAAAATAAATTTCTTTTATAAAAAGTATTTTAAAAAAATATTTAATGTCATTTAAATATGCATTGTCATTTCTATGTAAATAGGAAATTGGATATTGATATTATGTTTTGGAAAATGTGTATATTTTTAATAATTTTGTTATCCTGTAGTACATGTACTTAATTTTATTTCTTGGATTATGGCTTATATCCATGAAATTTTGAAAAACTTACATTTACTAGTTCTTTTGCTTTCGTTCTACTTAATGTTTTTAATATTCTGTCAGTTGTTTGAAGTGTAGTCATATTTTGAAAATTTTCCAATATACAGACAGCCGTCAAATCTGAAATGAGCAAATTAAAATATTTATCAAATAAATTTTATATAAATTTGCTTAACTTTTTAATAATAAAATTCAAAAAAAAAATTTTTTTGCTAAAGCAATATATTAATATCAATATATCAAGAAATATTTTGTTGCAATAATTTATTGATCCTGATTGAATCTATTTTCATTTACGATAACAAATGAATAATGTATATTCTATGAAAAGAATTAAGTATAAGAATTCTATCAGGGTTTAAAAAATGTGTTAAAGTAACATACTTAAACAAGAGCATTAGATATTGACAAGTCCACATTATTCTGCTTGAGAACATATCAAACATGTTTTATTGCAAAAGTTTCTCTGTTTTTACTTCATTTGTTCAGTTGCTTGAAGCTGCATGTTTAATACAAACAATAAATTATATTCTACATCATAATGATAAACTCTTCTAGAGATAGTGATTATTATTTTACAGCAATAAAACAACTAAATATTATATTATATTATTGTTTTGTAAAAAATCTTTTTGATCTGCCTCACTGACTGATGATTTTAAATATTATTATATTATATTATTGTTTTGTAAAAAATCTTTTTGATCTGCCTCACTGACTGATGATTTTTGGATTTTTTTTATTGATTATGTGATTACTTAATTGAATATAATTTTTTTTTACTTTAAATAATAATATGGATGAAATGATCATAATTCCAATTACCTTATCTGCAATTACTATTATTCCCAGAAAACTGCACCAAAATCTACAAACAGTAGATTTATATAAAGATACTTAGAGCTATATAAAACAACAATTCTAAACACACACAATTAGAAAATACAGATATCATAAATTAATATTTCTCATGAGTAGACATTAATTTTTCCTTCTTTGTTCAAGTTAACTGATGAATTTGACCTTGGCACATATAATAATTTTTGCAAGGGAATACTCTCATATGTAGGAAAATTTTCTGTCAATAATAAGAAATAATAAAATAAAATATTTGAATAATTTTTACATTTTATATATTAAGTTCTAAATATCAAGCTTCAATATCAAGTTCTATATATCAAGCTTTATCTATATCTAATGCTCAAACAAGATTCAGTTATTTTTTATGCAGGTTGAAGATGAAGTCAGAACATTTGATTGATAAAATGTAGCCAACTGAGAAGAAGCAAGTTTAACTAACAAAGTCCAACTGATAGCTCATAGGTATCTGGTAACCTGCAATATTTGAAGGTTCCTCAAACAATGTTTTATTAATGACTATAGTTGAAACTCTAGACTGGCATTCTGTGGTCCACTATGTTTTTAAGATTCAGTGTCAGGCATCTCAATCTTAGTGAGGCAATTCTGAATTTAATAACAATGTTTTAATAAATTTAAATGCAGCAATTTTAATGAAAACTGCTTGATTCTTTTTTTTCTGATATTTTTTATTTATATAATGCAAATAAATTTTTATTATGAGTATTATTTATGAAAATTATTATAGAAAATCTTTCTAAAAGATAAAAATTATATCTTTGATAAAATCTCTCAGATTAAAAAAAATTTCTTTTTATCTGGTCCTATGTTATATCAATCTATTTTTTTCATTAATTATTTTATAAATTTAAATTTTTATCATTTCTAAACTGATTGTCAGTATATGCATTCCTATATACTGACAATCATATGACATCATGGATTATTAGCTAATAGCAATAAGATGATTGGCCTAGAAAACTACCTTCATGCTAAAATAATCTATATGCACAATAAATTTATAATATAAAAGAAATCACAACAAGCACTTGAAGCAGGATAAAAAACTAATTTATTATTAGATCTTCATGCTAAAATAATCTATATGCACAATAAATTTATAATATTTTAAACACAGTTAAAGCTTAAAGTTTTCCATATATTTGTATTAAGGAAATATAAATTTCAATATTATGCAATATCATTACAGAATTTAAAATTCAAAAGACAATTAATAATTTCTTAAATTATAATTGTGCCATTCAAATACAAATAATATAAAGGAAATCAACAAAAATAACAGCTTAAGTCTTACAAGGAGAGGACACAGCTGACTACCCACCGATTTTGATGAAACTGAACTGATGTAATCTAGAACAAAAAATATCGAATACGTATCCGAGCCTTTGTGCCAATGCGCCTTATAAATAAAAATATTAGCATTTAAAATTTAGGTTTCGGCGATCTTAAGAAATAAGAAAGAGAAAGAGAGTGCTTCTAACGCTACGTGTAGTACAGTGTGTTCGTGCCGATCCCGTAATCTCAAGGTTTCGGCTTCGAGGCACGTCTCTCTCTGACTTTTTTTTTTATTTTAAAAAATAAAAATAATTAAATTCACATAATTAAAAGAAATTTTTATTTTATTTGATTTTTTATTAATATTTAATGTATTGAAATGTAGTTATTATATTATATTCCTAATAAGATGACATAAAAATTGGGTATACAGAATGTAGTGTACGAAAAATATGAAATATTAATTTTGTATTTTTAACATAAAACACATAATGCGATGAATTAAATCACAAGGAATAAAATTAATGTTTTGCAACAAAAATACAAAACGAAAAATATGAAATATTAATTTCGTATTTTTAACATAAAACACACAATGCGATGAATTAAATCACAAGGAATAAAATTAATGTTTTGAAACAAAAATACAAAAAAAAAATCCTATTACACCAACTCGTATTCCTCCTCATTATACATGTACGTACATCATATGTGAATGATAGTAGAAAAAGAAATTTTTTACAACTTTACTCACTGTCGCCATCAGATGCAATTTCTGGAGACTGTTTACATAATTTCCGTATAATAAATATAAAAATTTCTTTTATGTGAATTTAATTATTTTTTATTTTTTAAAATAATAAAAAAAAAAGTCAGAGAGAGACGGGATTCGAAGCTGCAACCTTGAGATTACGGGATCGGCATGAACACACTGTGCTACGAGCATAGCGTTAGAAGCACTCTCTTTCTCTTTCTTATTTCTTAAGATCGCCGAAACCTAAATTATAAACGCTAATATTTTTATTTATAAGGTGCATTGGCACAAAGGATCGGACCCGTATTCGATATTTTTTGTTCTAGATTACATCAGTTCAGTTCGCCCGGACACGTATTCGATATTTTTGTTCTAGATTACATCAGTTCAGTTTCTGGACATGTATTCGATATTTTTTGTTCTAGATTACATCAGTTCAGTTTCCAATCAAATCAGGTGGGTAGTCAGTTGTGTCCTCTCCTTGTTAATTATGATATTCAATCAATATTATAATATATAATGTATATAATTATATATTATAATTTATAGATAAAATAAGTTAATTCTTCAATATATATATAATTCCACAGAAATAAATCTAAGATATCAGCAATCACAGTTCATAAAAAGGAGCATAGAGCAGCATTGCAAGAGCTATTCAAATGTTTTTTTAAGAAATAGGATTCTGTTAAATAAGTTTTGAAAATTGCTGATCTAACAAAGGTGACACATTAATTTTATTAATGATAGAATTATATAATCAGACTAATTATTGAAGGCTATTATTATTATTTCTATTACTATTCAATTTTGTTTTTAGCTGATTTAATTCTGCTGATATGAATTTGAAGACAACAATCCAAGATAATAACAAACAGCTCTACAATGTTAATGGTAAAAGTTTCACTCAAAATGACATCTATATCTATTATAAGCCCATCAAATTAATTACAGGCTAATTGTTTTTCCACTCATTTCTGAATAATTGGAGAAAGATGAAAAGAAAAAGGAGCTGCATTTCAAATGTATTTTAAAAGTATTATGTGGACAGCTAAGAAACTGGATCCCTTTATTTATATTTTGCCTGTTTTCTGAAGACTAAATCTATCTAGAAAATAATATAGTAGTTCTATGAAGAGTATCCCAAAAAAGAATATTTTAAATATTGAATTAAAAAAGACTAGCTTATTGATAAATATGAGTTTGTAGCCACAATAAAGCATAATAAAACATTTTTAAATATTGTTAAATTGACTCATACAGTGTGATAATTATTAAATTTCATTGTTCAACAATATATTGATATATGCATAAAGCACACTTCTGGACTTCTACAAAAGTATGAATAGTAAAAGATATGAAAATGTAATAAAACTGCATTGAAAATGTTTAGCATTGTTTGAAACACATGTAGTAAGTCCTCAACTTATGCAGTTAATTTGTCCCAAAAATCTCTGTGTAAGCCAAAAAGCACAGAAGTCCAACAATGCTTAAATTTGATATATACAAATGTGTGCATTGATAAACAGAATGGCTAAATGAAATTTATGAACATACTTTAACACATTGGTGCCCAGTTCTTTATGTCATACCAGTGGTATCAAATTACACTTGCCATCCAATGGCTTACATCATATGAAACTTTGCAACTTTATTGTTCAAGTTTCCTGCCCAATTTCCACATTGGTCTATCAATACATGTGGCAATGTTATTGTGTTCTATAATATAATGCAAGTTTTCCCTCTAGTAAAAAATTCGATTTTTTATAAATTTTTCTAAGCAATAATAAACAATACAAATTTTAAAATGCATGAAATTTTTATAAAATTTAATTTAATCTGCATTTAATGAATATTTATTTGTTATTATATAGGATTTATTACAATCCTAGCAAAATATGATTGTTTACAGTTATAATAAAATATTTAAAAATTTTTAAATATTTTCACTTTTCACTGTTAAGAGTAGAGAGTAATTACTGATATCCCTTTTTAGATAATTACAAATTCATGAAATATAATATGAAATTAATTTCTATTCTTTTATATGAAATAAATTCTCTTGATTTTTAACAAACTAACCAAAACCTTTTTTCCAATCAAAAACCAGACTAGTTTATATAAAGTAACAAACAGGTCCAAAAACATTGTAAAATGCCACTCTGTTGCAATGATCTAACTTTGATCCTGCTCCACTTGGCTTGGCACCAGTGTGCTAATCATAAAATAAAGCAATAAAAACAATTATAAAATTATAATAAAAATTTTATTTATTTTTTATTAATATTCAGACAGAATTAATAATAATTATCAAACTAAAAATATCAACAAAATTTCTATTCTAAACTGTAATTTTTCATCTAAACTTAAAGGAAAAATTATTGTAATTTGAAATTCAATAGGACTTTGGAATAATTTTTAATTTACCTCTTCAATTTGACTGGCTATAGCCATTTCTTCATCCCAAAGTGTTTTTTTAGCTTCTTCCATTAAATCTTTATTTTCATCAACTTTTTTAGTTAAATAATTTTTTTGTGCATTGACATATTCAACACTCTGCGTACTTATTTCTTGGTCATGGTAAATCTTCTCAAAACTTGAAACCTCTGATCTCAGTTGTTCTTCTTCCAATTCTAATATTAAGTATCAATAATATCATCAAATTAATAATTAAATAGTAAAATATCTTTTGATTTTTTTGAATATTGCATACATAATACAATTAAAATTGAAGATTAAAAGTCATCATTATTCTGAGTTTTTACATTTTTATAAAATTACTGTAATTTAAAGTTAATCTTCTTAATTTAGCTGTATTATTATATAAAATTACAATAATAATTTAAATTATTATTGTTCTTTATCTTTTCATTATCTTTTAGTAATCATCATTATCAATTATAAAATTTATCATAAACAATTAACACTTTTATGATGCAAAGTTAGAATTCTAGTTTTATAATTAATTAAAAACTAATTTCATTAAGCTACAGGCATGGATATATCTGCTTGTAATTTAATATTCTAATTGTTTATTTTTATTTATAATTATTCAGGTAATTTTATTTTTTCTGAAACTTTTACTGTATTTTAGTGAGATCATTCTGTTGTTATTAGGTGAATTTTTGTTATATTTTTTTTCAAAATTTTTAAATTAATACGTAAATTATCAAAAGTAATATTAATGAATATTAGAATTTTTACATGTATAATTGTTAATAACTTTAAAAAGTCATTCCTAATCAATCATTTTTGTTAAAATTCTATTCAATTGTTTGATTTTGTTTAACATTCTGAAAATATTATATATTTTTATTTCAAAATTAATATTTTTTATTTTAATTTTCACATCATATATAAGAAAAATATAAAATTAAAAAAATATCTAAATGATTTTTTTGTAAAGCATCTATGTTTATTGTTGTTGACCTGTAATCATAAATCAGTTTTCTTTGAAGTTCCATTATCTTCAGGTTATGGTTTCAACTGTGTATATATACTTGAACCAATAACTAAATGGCCAACTAATAGTAAATGATTTATAAATTAAATTACAAAAATATAGTTAATTTTTGTTATTTATTTAGTTTTTATTCAATATTGCATTTTTGTTGTGTAAATTAAAGTGATTTTTTGATTAAAAAAAAAAAATAGATTGAAAGCTTACAAAGCAATGGAAGTGGGTGTAGTGTTTTCTCCTAATTGCTCATTACATACAACTGTTTGATGTTAATATTAAACACTCTTCTGACTTTTTGTTAAATATAGTTTGAAAGATGATATAGAAACATGTCAGATAAAAAATAAAGGACCATTTGTTAATAAAATGGCAGATTCTGCATTTCAATAGAAGGCAAACAAATCATATGAAAAAAGTAAATTTCTTTTAAATAAAATGAAAAATTAGTATCTATTAATGAAGCTAAGTGTTTTAAAGAAAACATATTTAAAGTTTTTACAGTTTTAATGAAGATTAATGATTTTATAGAAGGAAAATGAAGTATAGAGAATTAAATTCTTTTGCATGTAAAATTTTTTTTACATTATTGTAGAAAGTATGATAAAAAAAAAATATTCTGAAAATTTCAACTAGATACCTTAAAAAGTAAAAAAAATATCATGATTTATATAAATATGCAAATTTTCAGAAAATTTAAGAATATTAATGGGTCATTTAGAGAAACTAAAATTACAGGTCTTATGGCTTAAAATAAGCAACATGAATATAGTTAATTATTATTTTAATATACAAAGCAAAAAAATATACTTCAATATTTACAATATATCAAAATGATTTCATTTTGATTCAATAGCCCTAAATTTAATTTAAAAATCCTATTGTAAACTTTGAAAATAATATTAATTTTATGGGAGAAAAAATATGTTTATGAGTAAAATAAAAAATTTGATTGAAAAATTATAATTTTCTTTATGTTTCATTTTTTTATTAATAATTATGATCATATTTTTGTAAATTTATGTCACTTCCAACATTCATAATTAAATTAAAGCAAAATAAGCAATAAATACATCTTATTTCATACTGTTACTTTTTATTTTATTATTATAGATAATCAACTAAATTACAGTTTTAGACTTATTGGCTATAAAATATACTTGTTAAATGAATTGGAATAAATTACGAAAAATTAGAGTTGAATTTAATTATAAATAAATGAAATAAATGATATAAATTATTTAATGAACTATACAAACTAAGTCTAAATAAATAAACTTGTAAAAACATATTATCAAAGGAACCAAAATTAAAATAAATTTATCTTTACTCAATAAGTAAAAGTACTTTCAGATCTTTCAATTCCTCTTCAGTTACAGAAAGAATACCAATGGCTGGAAAATGAAAATTTAATTATTGCTAGAGCAGATGGAGATTAAGAATTTAATGATCTTAAATAAAACTCAATATCACAACATTGTGCTTTTAGTGTATTCTATAAGCACATTCTGTATAGCCTCAGTTAAAGATCCCACAGAATGTATTACCTGTGAAGTCAATAGACTTAGATGACTACAAGGTGGATCTATTTTTATACAAAGCTGTAACCAAAAGTACTGTTCTCCTCCCAGACTTTTTGGATTTACTAAAATACATAAGCCACAACTTGCCATAAGACCTACAATTGAAAAGTTCTTTGCAAATACTTATAAACTTGAGAGCCAAATTGAACAATTTTATAAAGCTTTCGTGAATGATTATCAACATAAAGCAGATCACTAAAATTCAAGAATGCATTAGATGATATTATCTCACTAAAAGAACATTACATAAACATGCTATAATATGAAAATCTATTTCCAAGTATCAAATTGGAACCTGCAGTTTTGGAATTAAGACTATTACCCTTTAATTTAAATCAGGATAACAATGATAATTATTCTTGGAGAATTATATCAGATGTGGCACATTTTATCTGTAAAGATTCATTTTATAAGTATAATGGCATCTTCTATACATATCAAGAAGAGCACCAGTGGATTCTCCCATCTAAGATTACTGGCTGAAATACCCATATATAAGATTGAAGTGGAGAATGTAAGAAAATTATCACAGAATATAGTAATGCACAAGTGGTATGTGAATGATTTCTTTCTAATTATTAATAACCTGGGTAAATGCATGATATATATATGTATGCAGATATCATTAATAACAACAGATATAGACTTAAAATCAAAATTGAGCAGATTAGCCAGCATAAAGTGTATTTCTTGATAATTATATATATATGCAGATATCATTAATAACAACAGATATAGACTTAAAATCAAAATTGAGCAGATTAGCCAGCATAAAATGTATTTCTTGATAAGTGGGTTATTACAGAAAATGAGAATGAACTAGTATATATCATAAACCTACTTATCAGTTTTTTTCATACACAATTTGTCTGTGGACAATCACAAATATGAAGCCTCTTGTATTACATCTTTAATTTGGAGGGCCTACAGATTGTGCACACACTTTTCTGATACCTAACAAGAATTGAATATTTTAAAACAAGTGTATACATTAATCATGGCTTTAAGGAGAAGTATTTCGATAATATGGTGTTAAGATTAAGAATAAATATTACAAATATCTTGACAAAGAAATGGTGCAACAATCTTAAGAACAAAATATAAGGAATAATAGTCATTTTTGGTGCTTCCCCAGATATCCTGCACTTAAAAATTCTATGAAGTATATAAAACATCGATTTAACATCATTATTACAAAATAATGCAATGATAATATTTTTATGTTAGTTTGCAATGATAAAGAACCAAGAGATATGTTAGATAAAACATTTACAGCATCCTATTAAGAGATAAAAATAATATGCAAAATTATAAATTTGTATCTTACATAAGAATATGTAAGAAGATAAGAGTAGAATTCTCAATATAAGAGCAATTTCAGATTAAACCAAAACAATATGGCTTTAAGTTAGAAAGCTTATGACAATTGCCATATTTTAAAGAATGAAACTGAAATTATTGATACAATTCCACAACATACATCTGGTGATTTTTTTAAAAAAGCTTAAAATTGTTAAACAGAATAAGTGATGATGTCATAAGCATACAAGACACCAATACACTCAATGAGAAATGGGAAATTTTGATTAAACAAGTTTTTTATAAATATAGAATTTTGTGTTTATATTTTTATTTTATTTATTAGTTATTATTATTATTTGTTTAAACTTTGATATAGTCATTATGTTACTGTTATGTAATGTAATTTAAAATTTAATTTGTTCTATAATGTATTTTGTATTCTTTCTATTATTGAAGAGAGATTGAAAGATCCAAAAGTACTTTTATCTATTGATTAAAGATAAGTTTATTTTAATTCTAGTCCTTTTAAGAATTTTTTATGCATTTATTTAATGAAAAGAACAGATTTATTTATTATAGGCATATAATATTTAAATATTTTTCAATTCCTTACTTGTTTTCTTTTCAATTTCTTCTAATTCTTCAATATCTTTTTCTTTCTGATTAATAAGATTAGTCATTTCTTCAATATAATTTGCTATACATGTAATATCAGCTTTAGTTCTCTCTTTTAAAACATATAATTCATTAAATTTTTCCTAAAATAAAATAAAAATTTAAATATTCAATAGTAATTTTGAAAGAGTTAGTATTTTAATAACAAAAAAATTTATTGTTATTCTCTTAAAATATGCAATTTATAAATTAGAAAAGACTGTTTATTATACTAGAGAACCAAAAAATATAAAACATATATTGCTGTGATTACTATTAAGAGAAAGTAAAAAAATATTGTACTAATAATTTTTTAATCAGATATAATTTAAAGTTATGATGAAAAAAATCACACAAATTTCATTTGCATGAACAATTTTGATTATATATTTATTTAGACTGCTTCAATTGAAAATTTATCCAAATGCATTATCATAAATATCAACTTAAATAAGCTAAACATTATTTTAAATCTGATTAACAGCTGCAATATTTTAATTTAGTAATTCTTGGAAAAAATTTTCATGCTTATATAATCAGATCAAAATTTTAATTGGATTTTAAATTCTGCAATCATAATTAAAGTCAGTGTTATATATATTTTTAATTTAGTTAAAAAATTTATTTTTCTTCATGTAAAAAATATTAAATTTTTTTTAATGATATTATTAATTTATTATTACAATATATTAATGTAGTAATACTAATATATTAACAGAGACTGATATTTTATCTTACATCTTAGTATAATAAGGATGAATAATAACATATCATCTCTCATATTAGAAACATAAGACTTAATAGTACGTGAAAAGTTAAACATATGATAAACACAATTAATGAATGAACAATAAAACGCTATGTAAACACCTGCTATAAACACAATGTTTTCACTACTACTGTCATAGAAAAAAAATCAAATATTGATATCAAAATAAAGTATTCATTTTTAGCAATAGCATGGGATATTTAAATTTATTTAATATTAATTATAACTAGCCAATTAACAGGAATTATTATAGTCACAAATAAATTGCTTTAATAAAATTCAAAGTAGCACTTTCGGAATTCTTGTATTCCCTCTTCAGCTTTACCGATCAAAAATAATTCTATTCCAATTCATTGTTGTTTAAATTTAAAATTGAACATAATTATTAAAATAATTAAAGCACGTGCCATAATAAACTGGTTTTCTAATTTAATTTAAAAAGGTTTTTTAAATGTTAAAATGTTATTAAATACAATGAAATGAAAATTTATTTATAATGAATCTTCAGTGTTAAATTAGTTTAAGCAAAACTTCCAGGCACTACTCAGTTCTCAAGGGTCTAATTTGTTGATAGGTTCGGTTGTTTTCTCTTTTTTAATATAGCAAGAGATTCTTCCCACCTTCCTATACAGTGAGTTTTCATTGTTACTGTTCTTTGGAATGAGCAAGTTTTCAAAAGCAAAGTAGGATTCAATTGTCATGTATACATAGATTATTGACATGGTTTTGGGAACAAACCAGCCTTTAATAAGATAGATGACTTCAATAGGAGTATGTATTTGCATGAAATAAAAAAATGACCAAAATGGACTGAATGCGTTTTGGGATCACATTCTTCATTTTATCATAGGCATGCTAAGAAAAGCATGTGAATGTAATATATAAATTAAATGGAATGACTGCAAAGTGATAAATGTTAAAACTACAAGCCAAAGATAGCATAGGCTCTGGAAATAAAAAGACAAAAAGGTAAATTTTATAAATGACAATGCATTAGAATCTATTCCTAGCTCCTGAAAGTGGCACATTGAGCTTAATAGGATATAATATTTGAATGCTTACTCCTGAATACAAACTGTCATTTAAATATAAAAATGTTATTACATCTGTGCCACTGAAAATATTATAAAACTCTAATTAAAAATTCTATGTAAATTATATGATGAATAGATATATTTGGAATTTTTATTCTTTTTGCTAAGTAATGAAAAGCATTTGCAGTTAATAATATATAAATATGATATAACTTTACTGTGAACAAAATTGATAATTAATAATTAATTACCGGTAATTGTGTATATTTTTAAATAGGTTGCTAAACATTTTTAATTATTTTTCTATAATTAATTTTTGTAGCAAATTTATTTAATTATGTAGATATAACTTAATCAGTTATGTTATATAAAGTAGCCAGATGCATGAATCTTTAAATTTTAAATCGTAAAATGCCTAGCATTATAACTGTTAAGGATTCTAATTCTATATTTGATGAAGTCTACATAGGCATAGCTGAAAAAGTCTCTCCTTTAAATCTTTTAATTTATTATAATTAAATATTTCTTGTCTGATTAATGCTTTTTTGTATGAATTATATTATTTTTAACAAAAATTTATTAATGCTTAAAATTGTTCATAAATAGATAAATAAATTTAGTTATACAAAATATAATTATTAATAATTTCCCATACAAATCAATCTAGAAGAAGAAAAAATTCAGCTGGAGATATAATTTTAAAATGTGTTATTTTCATACTTATATATTTACCAACTTGTTTTATTAATTAACAATAACATCAATAGAACAACACTTCTTAAACTTAATTATAATACTTAAAAGACATTCATATTGAGTTGGAACTGAATAATTTGAACAGTAAAATACTATTGATAGTATTTTACTGGTGTCAGCATGAATATGACTGTGTTGATTTGACATATATTTTAAAAAGTAAAAAATTCTATCTTTAAAACAGGATGAATTGTAAAATCATAGATAGTTACTGATATAAGACAATGTACCAAAAACTAGGACTATTCCAGAAAATTTGAGGCAAATGGTCACTTTTATATATGTTATAAATCTCACTTGCATAAAATAAAATTTAGTTTTGTCCTTAAACTGTAATTATTTAATTTGATATAGGAAACTAAACCTATAAATTGATAAACAATCAAATAATCATATTAAAAATAAAAATTAATATTAAATGTTAGATCTTTTTTTAGAGAATTTGTTATTTCTTGACTAATTTGCTTAGTTCATCTGAAAAATAAACAATAGTTACTAGAAAAAATCTTAAATAAAAAAATGAGCCAATTACTGAGAAAATAGAATATTTGTTATTTATAAATAAAATAAAAACTAACTTGCTTTTTCTCAAACACCAAGATGCAGTAAATAAATCTGTCTAATAACTTGCATATAGGGCTGATTTTTTGAACGATTTTAAATCTTGGTATTTGTTATTTATTAGAAGCATTTCCTTGAATGATTATATTGGTTTTTTTTTTTTTCTATTAGAAATACTGTATTTTTATAACAGATATTCATTTTCAAAAGTAAGTAATTTTAAAATAATTTATTATATAAAAGTATAAAATATTGTTGTTGTATATTGAAATATAAATTATTTTATATTTCAATATACAACAACAACATTTTCATTTAAATTATTTATGCATATTGAAAATATTAATATTTGTTTAAATGACTATAAGTACTAAAGCACAAATAAATGAATATTTATTCATTTTAGATTATTTAATGCATTGTTATATTTGTTTTATATCTAATTTTAATGATGAATTTTAACTTAATGTACAATATGTTTAATAAATATTTAGAATTGTAATATATATTTGAACTAGCATTTCACAGAGAACAAAATATTTTAAAATAAAAAAATTGTTTGTGTATTTTAATTAATTAAAATTATTTTACTGCAGGTGCCCCATTGACAAAATGTTCTATGACAAATTACAGTCATGGTCATCGACCACCATCTTCATTAACAGCAGTTTCTCCTGACGGTTCATTATCATCTCAAGAACACTCCATTCACAGTTTAAATCATCAGACAGTTGGATCTATACATGATGTGAGACTTATCAACATACTAATTATTAAAATTTTTTAAATTGCTAATTATTTACTTTTTGAATTTTAGGAACAGTCAAGTCCTCGTCACTCCATTGCATCAAATAATAGTTCCACTCTCAGCTCTCCTCCAAGTCCAGGTGAACATAGGGATCAAGGATCATCCAGTTATGAATCTCAAAGTTAGATAAATTTTAAAAGGAGTAGAATATATGTTTAGAAAAACTTTAAAAAGCCCTGCAGAGAGAGTAGTGATAGAAAACTACTCATAGTACAGTAATCTAGGGGACAATAAAATGATACACCTCATGAAAATCAGTGAGCATGCAATGCAAAAAACAATACCTGGACTATAAATATATCCAGCACCTATAATAATATTGCACTTGCTCTTCATGGAGTGTCTTTTTTCTGATATATCAGAAAAATTTTATTTGATCATATTACAAGATATTTAAATGACCAAACACTGCCATAAAATTTGGTGGTGCCAGAAAACTTTTTACACTTTTTTTTCTTATAGAACTGATTTATAAATAAAATCTATACCATGTTTTGTACTTTTTTATTTTAGTTATAAAAACATTCGTAAAACTAAAATTGATAGTACAATATTTTGTGTCTATAAATTTGTGTTAAAATCATTTATTGTCTTAGTCCATAAATGATCAAAATAATATGATTTAACCTGCATAAAAGAATATATAGATCTATTTTTTTTTTGTCTGTTTGCTTCTAATTTTGCAAAAAACGCCTTACTAGAATATAATACGTTTTCATTTACAGAATCCTGAAAAAATAAGAAGTATAAAATAAACAATGAATATCTTAAAAATTTATTTTTTCAAAATTAATTTGTAAAATTTTAATATAGAATAATTATTTTAACACAAAACATTTGGGATGAACAACGGTGGATATCTAAAATATTTCAGTAAATAACAATCAAAAATATATATAAAAGCTAGGATTATTCTTAAGTTTAGACATAAAAGATGACATCTATATTTGGTATTCTTCATATTTGAAAAATATTTATCAAGATAATATAATTCAAAATTTCATTTATATTATTTTTAGAATAAGAAATCCATAATAGAAACAACAATTTATATATTTTGTTAAATTGATGAATAAATAATTATTTTTTAACAACGAGACTCATATATATAACAGATTCCCTTCTAATGATCAAGTTATAAGTCAATCTGATCATATATCAGAAATATCATTCAGTACTCAGGTCATATCATAAATATTATCATTTTTCACATGTCCCATAGAACTATTGCTTTTGGCACCAGATGGTGAAGCAGATCGAGGGCATAATAAGATATATTGTAAAACATGCTCTTCGTGTAATGTGAGGCAGAGAACAACAGTTGTACATGCATTCCTTGTACCATTAAAGTCTATAGGAAATGGCAGTATCTGAGAAACACATAAGATATATTATGCTGTATGAGTTTAACCAAGAGCATACAAGCAACTGTAGTGATACAAAACATCAGTACCCTATATGGGCAAGGTACCCTGAATGTTAAAGTGTCAAGGATGGTTCTAGAAATTCCAGTTTGGGAACAGGATTCTCATGGATATGCCAATCTGTTGAACTGAATAATGATATGTTAAGAGCTGCTACTGAGGAGGAATCAGATGCAACAGTCAAGGAATTGGCCACACAATTATCTATTCATCTGATTCAACTATTCACAGACATCTACAATATCTTCATTATATGTCAAAACTGGGTAAGTGAATACCTCATGAGCGTACACCACAAAATTTCTGTGACATGTGTAGACATTTGCACTTCTTTGCTTTCCTGTGAAAAGAGGGAAAAATGGATTGTGTACCACAACATTAAACACAAATGTCAGTGGCTTCCTAAACAGATTCTGCCTGCAGTAATGGCTAAATCTTGATATTTTCCACGTAAGGTTTTATTGAATGTTTGATGGGATATGCAAGGACAATCCATTACGAACTTCTGCATACAACCAATCATTTAGGAGTTGTCTGCAGCAGCCTATGCACTGCCTTGCAAGAAAAATGTCTGGTACTCTTAATCTTAAAGGTGTGGTGGTCATGTGAAACCACACACAGCCAAGATGACTTGTGTCGAGTTGTAAGAGTTTGAATGGGAAAAACTTCCCAATCCGCACATTCCCCTGATTTTGCACCATCTGATTATCATCTGTTTTGCAGCCTTGAATACTATCTTTCTAGAGAAAAACTTCAAAATGTCAAGGAAGTGCACCCAAACCTGTAAGTTCTTGGATCAAAATCCATGGACTTCAAGTCTGGCATTCAAAAACTTATTGAAGAATGGGAGAAGGTTGTAAGTAATGGAGACACTTATGATGATGATTAAAAGATTGTTCCAGATAAATTTATCATTCTTTATTATATATGAAGAATGAGTTATGGTAGATAAGGTATGCCAAATCTCTATACAATTTTGGATGATTATTCTATCATCATCATTTCATCCTCCTGGTGCTCGTGATTTAATATTTTAGTCAAAGTCTCTTTTAATTAAAACAGGGTGAGATGACTGTACTAGACTTCCAAAAATGTACCCATCATTACATCTAGCAACTACTTGCCTACTCTTGTAATGTTTCCTTCTGAGGCATACCTATAACAACCAACATAATTCAAAGTTGTATAGAGATTTGGCATACCTTATCTGCCATAACTCTTTCTTTACTTTTAAAGAGCGATTCTAGAAACAAGTTCGGAATGTACAGTTCGTTCCATAAAGTTTGTCACCCGCTTCGCAGGAGCTGAGCTTACCGGAAGTTGATCGGTTATAAAGTCTGTCAGTTCGAATCTGCATAGTGGAAGCTAAAAATGGACGTGTCCGTTCT
>AYEL01090495.1:0-25417 GCA_000484575.1 Olivierus martensii
CGAGTATTGTAAGGAAGCCGAACGTATCCGGTGAGGTGACAAACATTTTGGCCGGAGCTGTACAGTGAAACCTCTCAATAGCAGACACCTCTGGGGAACAGAAATTTGTCCGCTATTGAGGATAATGGCCATCTGAGCCATCCATTTTTTCGCTTAGTGTGATTTAGCACGATACGAATTTTTGTGTTATATGAGTAACAAAGTCGATAAATTTAGCATTAAATGTTTAATCATTATTTATTTATTATACTATCTTTCGCAATACCAACATACAAACAATAAACAAATACTGTATACTATAGCTTTAAACAGTAAAGAAATTAAAACAAATATATAATTTACATAAAGAAGATAGATTATAAATTAATATTTTGAATGCTACTTATTGATCCTGGTATTATTATAAAACTTGAAAACATAAAATATGAATGTAATCTCAGGAGTGTATACACTATTCTACACTTTGGGGAAAAATCTGACATCTTACTTTGTTTTATTTTACGTTTTTGAACTTCATTCTCCAGTTGCATTTCTACCTCCGCTATTAATTTCAATCCTGTGGAATCACAATTAAAAATTAAAAAAATTCACGATTTTCATTCGTCTTTCGATTTTGAGCTGTAATATGGTACTTTTATTAATTTTTATTGTCCGTTATTATCGAAATTTAAATGTCCGTGTCCGTTATTGTGGGTGTCCGCTTTTGAGGGGGGATGCTTCCATAAACATCCATGTATTACTGCCGGGGAATTACAAAGTGTCCATTATTGAGGGGTGTCCGTTAGGTGAAGTTTCACTGTAACTGCCTGAAGAATCAATCTGCTTGTTGGTCTCAGTGGTGTAGCGGTATGACATTGGGACATTAGCCCAAAGGTCCCCGGTTCGATCTCAGGCGTAGGCAGATTTTTTCTTCAGGTAATTAGTCAAAATTCCAGTTTAATTTATAATTAATAGATGGCGCCATTCGTTGGCTTAGTAATTTCTGCAGTTTCTCTAAAATTTATTTTGATTTAAAATTCCAATGTGTATCTCAAGGGTTAAATTTGGCAAGTTGATTAGATTTATTTGATGTCTACTCAACTTTTTGAAATTTGTCAAGCCCTGATAATAGATTGAAATTTCTATCTATTATGTATAATTTTGTATAAATATTAATTTAATCTATTAATAAATTCTTTTTTTAAATTTTTAATAAATGCAAATCTACCTTCAAAACTCTCCCAGTATTTATTTGTTGCCTCATAAGCTTTAGCTCTACGAAGTAAAGCTTTGATATATGTTTTATTGAGTTCTATTGCTCTGGAACAATCTTCTATAACTTCGTCATAATTTTTCTGCTCAAGAATAATATTTTTATTAATATGAAAAATAATATTAAAAAATTAAATAATGTCAAACTGAAAAAATTTTAAAAAATTGTGTATGAATACAATAATTATAAGAAATTCTTCTATCATCATAAAGAACAAAATTTTATCAAAGACTAATTACAAATAGACTTTAAAAGAAATCTAATAAGAATTTGTAAAGTTAACATTTATTTAAATAGAATGAATCTAATCCATACAAATAATTTTTGATTTTAAAATGTTCTTACAGCAATAAAAATTAGTTCATATTGCAAAATTTTTCTATGGTATACAGGAAGGCCTCATTAGTGCGAATAATGGGTTCCAAGAATTTCTCACACTATTCGAATTTGCACTATATGTAAAATATGGTAATTGGTTCTTGCTTTGTGAGATTCCAGCCATTAGCCAACCTCACAATGAATAACCACAATACTAACTGTTTAAGAAATATTTATTTAAATATTTTACATCGTTGTTCATCAACTAAATTAATAACTTACCAGTAATTGCATCTCATATCATTATCAAACCAACCGCCAAATCGAAAGCAGAAGTTGAGCGCTACTTTTATGTTGCACAAACGGATATGATTATATCCGTTTTTTGCTCTAGCGTAATCACTAACCTCTTCTTTTTTTCGTTTCCTGTTTTATCATCAAAAGTGTACTTCCTTTCATCTATTTTGATACTTTTTAAAAGTGAAAATTCTGTACTATACTGTATGTATACGATAACAAAGGTGAATAATAGTATTGCTAAATAGCTAACGGCAAAAAACCCATCTTTCTGGTGTTTCACCCCTTCAAAGCCAAGTGACTGCCATCTTTCTGGTGTTTCACCCCTTCAAAGCCAAGTGACTGTTCTTGAATCTTTCTGGTGTTTCACTCCTTCAAAGCCAAGTGACTGTTCTTGGACTGCTCCTCGACCGGTTTTACTAACCGAATATTAACGGTAATTTGTTAATTGACATCATAATTTCAAAATCGTGTGACCGTTCTTGGACTGCTCCTCGTCCAGTTTTACTAATTAACCCATTCTTGGACTGCTCCTCGTCCAGTTTTACTAACCGAAAATTAACGGATAATTTGTTAATTGACATCATATTTACTAACCGAAAATTAACAGTAATTTGTTAATTGACATCATAAAAGTCTTACTAACCGAAAATTAACGGTAATTTGTTAATTGACATCATAAAAGGAGCGGAACTTTGTTAGTACCATTCTTGGACTGCTCCTCGTCCAGTTTTACTAACCGAAAATTAACGGATTCTTGGACTGCTCCTCGTCTGGTTTTACTAACCGAAAATTAACGGAATTTATTAATTGACATCATAAAATGGGATGGACCTTTGTTAGTAAGACTGATCTATGCTTACAACTTGCATTAAAATGGACCTTTGTTAGTAAAACTGGTCTATGCTTACAACTCGCATTAAAGACATTTGTTAGTAAGACTGGTCTTAATTTGTTAATTAACATCATAAAAGGGGACGGACATTTGTTAGTAAGACTGGTCTATATGCATTAATCAAATATTTGCTCACACTAAGTGTAAAACGGTATCATTTTTACAATTAATCGAATATTTGCTCGTACTAACTGAAAAACGGTATCATTTTTATAAGTCGCACTAATCAAATATTGCATTATTCAAACTTGCATTAATCGAGGCCTACCTGTAATCATAATTTTATCATAATTATTGCAGTTATGTAAGAATTCGTAACTTTTTAAAATACAATATTTAATTATTTTGTAAAATTAAATCTTTTATAAATACTCTGTATTTTTATATGAAAAATATGAAAAGAGAATATATGAACCCATATTTTCAATATTTATTTATCAAATATATATCACATAGTATAAGTGAATATAAAGATAACATATAAAACATAATATTGTAAATTAAAACATTAAAAATTCTGAGCAATCTTGTTAATCTTTCATCATTCTGAATAAAAATCCAAACACAAAACTGTCATAAAATAGACTTAAGAATAGAATTCTGTTTGCCTTAACATAAAAAGAAGAGTATAAGAAGGAGTTATTACAGAAGAAAAGACTTAATATATAATAAAAGGCAAAAGAGTCTAGCTCTAGGCCAGGGGTTGCCAAACTTTTTTATCTGAATGGCCCCTTTGATGATGCCATAAAAATCCAGAGATCCCCCAGTGAAAGTTTAGATAGCAAATATTTTTTAAATCTATTTTATGAAAGGTTTTTGAATAGTAATAATTGCAGTAGTATATAAAAACTGTAGTTACAGTTGTGTCAAACTGTATTTCAAAAAGATTTACAATTAATCAAGCAACCTGACACATTTTTATACTGAACTAAAATTTATTTTTAATGTAAAGGTAGTTTTGTCATGTTTTTATTAGACCATTTACATTGGGCCATCCATGCATTGGGCTCACGATTTATAACCTTTAATATTAAATTTCTCATTGATAAGGACGATTTAAATAGCTCAGCCTTCTTTTGAAAACTAAGCAAGACTATTCGAGCTTGAATGAGACTGGCATCTTTACTTTGCAAACAATTTTGGGACTCATTAAATTTTGAATATATGTCAGCTAGATAAAAAAAATGAACTCTACACTTTTGCAGGTCATCACACAGAATGATCCATATACTTCAAAAATTCTACAGTTGATTTCTACAAGTACACAAGTCTTTGAAGACAGTGACCCCTTGAGAGCCACCTAACTTCAGTGTGTAATAGAAGTTGACTAGCTGTCTCATCACTTTCTTCACATAACCTGGCAAACAAATGTGAATGTAATGGATTTGCTTTGATTTTATTAATTTCTATTTTTTATGCAATTCAGGACTCAACTGTTTTGACACAAGATATTGTCTATGAATGAAACAATGAATAATGCATATATTAGGAATTTTTTGTTTCAGAATGGAAGGAAATCCTCAATACTGACCTATCATGGCAGGTACTCCATCGGTATACAGCACAAATATTTTCCATTGAAATATTATGTTTTTCCATGTATTTTTCTAAACAATGTAGTATAGTCTCCTCTTCTGAATCAGTTTTCAGATATTTTGCAAAAATAAATTCATCTAAAAAATACTTTTTTGAATGACTGAAATAGCTTATATAAGCAATAAGAACAATTTTGCTTCCAAAAGTTCATTTTCATTGAGATGAATTGTAAATTTGCAATTTTAAGTTCATTAGTAATGCAAAGTCGCGGTTTAGAACGAATGCAATACTATCTAATTACACTAAGCCTAACGGTTCCATGCATTGGGCTCACGATTTATATCCTTTAATATTAAATTTCTCATTGATAAGGACGATTTAAATAGCTCAGCCTTCTTTTGAAAACTAAGCAGGCTGACATTGAGTGTGTTGGTGAACTTTTGTGAGCACCTTCAAGCATTTCTAAAAACTGTAGTTTCTCTGACTTCCTTTGTAACTGGGATAAAGATTTCATCAGCTGAATGAGGTTTCCTGCTTTTGCAATGAGATTAATATATTATAATAAGCTTTTAAACTCAACTTCTCAGTTTTTCACTGTATTATAACTTAGTGGTAAAGATTTAAGAATAGCACTGGAGTCTTTTTGCATTATTGTCTCCCTGACTTCCTTTGTAACTGGGATAAAGATTTCATCACCAGCTGAATGAGGTTTCCTGCTTTTGCAATGAGATTAATATATTATAATAAGCTTTTAATCTACTTTTAACATTATCTAATTTTCTAAAGATCTATTTACTTCTCACTGACCCTCTAACAACAGTTTGGTGGGTGACATTGAGTGTGTTGGTGAACTTTTGTGAGCACCTTAAAGCATTTCTAAAAACTGTAGTTTTTCTGCATAAAGGTAAAAACTTTTGTTATATTCTTGTAGATAACGTTTTTCTGAGACATTTGATATATCATTTGTCTAGTTTGAGCAATTTTTAAGGAAATTAGGACTATTTTAGTGTTTTGGCATTAGGCTTAGCAAGCTTTGCTGTTAGGCTTAGCAACTCTTCGATTATCTCTTCGCGCTAGTTATTAAAAAATTCTTAATTTTATTATATTTTTGTAGCTAAGACACTGCTGACTCTTCTGATAAAAATCGGTTAAACTAGACAAATTATATAAGGAAATAGGACTATTTTTAGTTTTAGTGTTAGGCTTAGAGTCATTTCATTAGTTTTAGAAATTAATTGTTAGAAGGTTCTTAATTTTATTATATTCTTGTAGCTAAGGTTCTGCTGACTCTTTTGATATATAATTTATCTAGTTTATTCAATTTTCTAAGGAGATAGAACTATTTTTAGTTTGTGTTAGGCTTAGCTTCCTTGCTGGGTTAGGCTTAGCATCTTACTCTTAGCTTAAGACATTACTTATTTAAAAGTTCTTAATCTTATTATATTATTGTAGATAAGGTTGTGCTAATTCTTTTGATATATAATTTGCCTGGTTAATTCATTTATTTTAGGAATTAGAAGTGAATTTAGTTGTTAGACTTGGCTTGTTAATTTCTTTGATTTCAGTTTTATTTTCAGTTATACATAAGTTATTTTGGTATAGTTAGTTTCTTTATTTCTTAAGGTTTCTGTACATATATATTTGTTGGGGTATTTTAAGAGTTCTATTTAAATAGAGCATTTTTTGACAGTCTAAGTTAGGGCTTGATCAAGATCAAATTGCAGATTGTTTTGATTTAATTTTTGGTGTTAAGCTTTTATTTTAGCTTTTAATAGTTAGTGTTATACAATTTTGTGTTTCTCTTGTTGAGTAATTTCAGAATAAATATAGGTTGATAGGTAATTTTTAACATTTTGTTCAAGGTTCTTTCAAGGTCATTCGTGATGTTCCATTGTCTAGGCATTTATTGATTTAGTGATTAATTTATTGGTTTTGGCTTTTGGCTCTTTTTAACATAATATAGTTTGTTATTATTAAGCAGATTTAATTAATTTAATTTAAGCGGGTTTTTATACTAACACTTTACATATCTCTGTAGGAGTTTCATTACATAACTTTGTTTAGTCATGGGTTCTCCTGGTGTCAGTAGAGATCGTGCGAACTCAGAGAGGAAGTTGTTTTGCTGTTCCCTCAGTAAGGTTTTTAGTGTCCTGGACGAAAGTAGAACTTTAAAAGGATCGATAAGGGATAATATTAAGAAGAATCTGGCAACGATGTCGACAATCTTTGAGAGCCTACTTACCGAATATATCAAGGCAAATGAGAGAGTAACTCTGTATTCTGACATCATTAAGCGACCTATTCCAGATGAGATGATGCAGCAGTTGTTGTGTGCCCCTTCAAAGGCATGGAAGCAATGGAACTGAGGAAATTACTAGAGAGAGTAAAGGAGGAGGTCAACTTCCAAGATTTGAAGGTAGGAGTAAAGAGCACAAAGACAGTTAGGTCGGGAGTAGTTATCATGTTTTGCACCAGCACCGGAGCATCAAGATTAAGAGAGAAGCTTCAGGAGAAGGAGTATGAGGTTAAGGAGTCAACAAAGGAAAACCAAGGATAATGATAACCAGGACACCATTAGACATCACTGCAGAGGCCCTTAGGAGCAGTGCGAGAATTTTCAACGAACACATCGATGCAGAGTTGTCAGTGAACAACTTTAAACCGGCAATTCCAAATTGGTAAGAGGGCAGACCGAAACCTGTGCTCCTGGGTGGTGGAGGTTGACCCGAAGACGAGAAGGGCTATAGCAGAGAGTAACGATTTTTTGAGTATTGCCTGGTCGTCGCACAAGGTTAGAGATTTCTACAGCTTCCGTCGATGTTACAAGTATTGGGTCTATGGACATCTAGCAAGACAATGTAAAGCCAAAGTGGTCTGCCCTAACTGTGCAGGAACTGGCCATGAGTCAAGCCAGTGCACAGTTCGAAGAGAAAAGTTTCAGTGCACCAACTGTCTGAAGTACAACAGAGGATGTCACAACTCAGAATCTCGAGTCAATCCTTATCATGGAGCATGTGATCGTCATTGTTCCTTCTTTAGGTACCAGTGTCAGCTTGCTGATGCACACACACAGTATTAATGCACCACATAAATATATTACAGGTCAATTTAGACAAATCTTCTGCAGCAACTAATCACTTGGTCAAATACATACATGATAACAACATACATGTCATTCTCATACAAGAACCATACGCAAAGCAAAACATCTTAGGGTTTCCATCTTATTTTAGAATCTACACTATGGGTATTGCAACAGCAGTAGTAGTCACTGATAGTAATGTCGTGGCCTCACTCGTTCCGGAGATGAGCAATGAGATTACCACTTCTGTTCTTATTGAACATGGTAGGCATAAAATTATTTTAAATTCTACGTACTTTACCCCAGCTGGTGATATTACTATACAATGTAATTCCCTTCAGCAGATTATTGACATTAATACAAGTTATCCTCTTATAATTAGTATAGATAGTAATGCTAGATCTCCAGTATGGGGTGATAGATTGCAGAACGGACGAAATGAGGTATTTTTGGACTTTTTGGCGACACATGACCTAATATTTCACAATGACAATAGGGAGCCCACCTTTAGTGGATATCAGGGAGAAAGTTATATTGATTTAACTGTGTCTAACACATCTGCTACTCAGTATATTAAACAATGGGGACTTAGTCACGATGACTCCTTATCTCAGCATAGGTACATATGCTATCAATTAGATTTTGGGTTTGATCGCTCTTCTTTGTTTATTGATGAATACTCTACTTCTAGATACAATATCAACAGAGCTAACTGGGACTTTTCTCATCAGGACTACATAGATGGCATACCCGAATTAATGGAACAAATATAATTTGGTTACAATATTAATTATATAGTTAATCAGTTCACAGATCTCATAAAATACTGCTGTAGCATAGGTCATAAGTTGAACATTCACCAATATGGGTTTACTCCGCAATGTTGTACTATTGATGCCATACTTTATGTTAAACAGGGGGCATAAAATGCGCTTTCAAAAAAAGTAATTGTTTGTTTATTTCATTGGATATTAATTCAGCGTTTGACAGGGCATGGGTTCCTAAAATCTTATACAATTTGCATAGACATGGGTGTCCACGTAATTTATATACATTGGCTACTGATTACTTCTTGAGAAGACAGGTTACATTATTATACAATAACATTGCACATACATGCAACATCTCTATGGGTTACCCACAGGGATCAGCCTGTGGATCAGGTTTCTGGAACATACTTATGAATACTATTTTTGACATTACGTTGCTGCAGGGATGTAATATTGTCTGTTTTGCCAACAACTGCATAGTGACCATTCAGGATAATGACTTTGGATCTCTCGAAAGAAAGGGGAATTTGGTTTTTTCATTAATTACAAATTGGGGAGAGGAGAATAAGTTGAAGTTTAATCCAGAAGAGATTAATCTGATGTTAATTTCACAAAAGCACAAAATTACCTACCCTGTTATCAGACTTAATGGAACTGTTTTAAACTATGTTAAAGAGTTTAACTATTTAGGGTGTATTATCAATAAAAATCTATCTTGGGAAGCACGTTTGGCACATCCTCAGCAAAACAGAAGCTTTACTAAACAAACTTACTATGGTCGCAACACTACATTGGGGCCTAAACTCGAACATAATTGAATCTATTTATAAGGGAGTGATCGTACCTCAGCTGCCTTATGCATGTCCTGTTATGATTATTTGTACAGATTCAACTGTTGTTTTGAACTATATTCGATATCCAAAAGTTAAAACTAAACTAGCTTTTAGCATATTCAAGCGATTTCAAAATTGTGTCACCCTTTACGGGACACACATTTGTTGGATAAAGGGGCATTCTGTCTGTCCGAGGAACGAGCTGGCTGACACATTGGCACGTGCTGCATATTTAAATAAAGACACCTCTTACAATACCCTTCCTCCTACATATGTTAAAGGCTTTCTCCGCGAGCAATCAAGAGCCAGCTCGTCAAGTAGATGAGGATCAGATAATAAAGGTGAAATTACTCATAAATTTTTTCCAACTCTTAATAGCCAGCTAATTTCTCATCAGGACTACATAGATGGCATACCCGAATTAATGGAACAAATATAATTTGGTTACAATATTAATTATATAGTTAATCAGTTCACAGATCTCATAAAATACTGCTGTAGCATAGGTCATAAGTTGAACATTCACCAATATGGGTTTACTCCGCAATGTTGTACTATTGATGCCATACTTTATGTTAAACAGGGGGCATAAAATGCGCTTTCAAAAAAAGTAATTGTTTGTTTATTTCATTGGATATTAATTCAGCGTTTGACAGGGCATGGGTTCCTAAAATCTTATACAATTTGCAGTGAATATGGGTGTTCAAGATAATTTATACACATTCGCAACTGATTACTTCTCGAAAAGACAGGTTACATTATTATACAATAACATTGCACATACATGCAACATCTCTATGGGTTACCCACAGGGATCAGCCTGTGGATCAGGCTTCTGGAACATACTTATGAATACTATTTTTGACATTACGTTGCTGCAGGGATGTAATATTGTCTGTTTTGCCAACAACTGCATAGTGACCATTCAGGATAATGACTTTGGATCTCTCGAAAGAAAGGGGAATTTGGTTTTTTCATTAATTACAAATTGGGGAGAGGAGAATAAGTTGAAGTTTAATCCAGAAGAGATTAATCTGATGTTAATTTCACAAAAGCACAAAATTACCTACCCTGTTATCAGACTTAATGGAACTGTTTTAAACTATGTTAAAGAGTTTAACTATTTAGGGTGTATTATCAATAAAAATCTATCTTGGGAAGCACGTTTGGCACATCCTCAGCAAAACAGAAGCTTTACTAAACAAACTTACTATGGTCGCAACACTACATTGGGGGCTAAACTTGGACATAATTGAATCTATTTATAAGGGAGTGATCGTACCTCAGCTGGCTTATGCATGTCCCGTTATGATTATTTGTACAGATTCAACTGTTGTTTTGAACTATATTCGATATCCAAAAGTTAGAGTGATCGTACCTCAGCTGCCTTATGCATGTCCTGTTATGATTATTTGTACAGATTCAACTGTTGTTTTGAACTATATTCGATATCAAAAGTTAAAACTAAACTAGCTTTTAGCGTATTCAAACGATTCAAAAATTGCGTCACCCTTTACGCGACACGCATTTGTTGGATAAAGGGGCATTCTGTCTGTCCGAGGAACGAGCTGGCTGACACATTGGCACGTGCTGCATATTTAAATAAAGACACCTCTTACAATACCCTTCCTCCTACATATGTTAAAGGCTTTCTCCGCAAGCAATCAAGAGCCAGCTCATCAAGTAGATGAGGATCAGATAATAAAGGTGAAATTATTCATAAATTTTTTCCAACTCTTAATAGCCAGCTAAATATACACCTCGGGGTTTTTCATCGTAGATTAACGGCATTCTTAACTCAGCATGGGAAATTAAATTTCCATTTGAATAGATTCAAAATTCTTTCTTATTCTTGATGTACCTGTAATTGTGGGGATGATGATACCATGAAACACATTGTTTATGACTGTAGCTTCTTTATTCATGGCGGAGAAAGCTGATAACACATTTCCATGAACAACTCATATCCTGGCCAGTTCCATTACATGTGCTTTTTAAAGATCAACAGACAGCAAATTCACTAAATCATGCTTCATTGAATCCTCAATAAAATATGGTCCAGCAAACAGCATCATTTAGAACTTCCTTCTTTGACACAAACAAATACACGTTTCTTGGGTCTGGGAGTTGGTTGTTTCTATCTACTTATTTCTGGCATTGATTTCTTCTTCCCCCCACGGGAATTACCTATGGTTTAAACTTTTCTTTTCCACTTGTTCTCCTCTGCTATAGATATAGCAGTCAGGATTGGATAATTGGTACTCGTTTATAAATTGTCTTTTCCTTCTATTTCATCTCTCAGACTTACTCATTTCTAAATTGTCTTTTCCTTCTATTGCAACTTTCAGACCCTCCTATTGCCCATATGTCCACCCTTCTCTTACAGTTCGCACATTCTGTTTATTGGTTTTTCAATAGAACACATTGAGCAATTGGGATTTTCTATTAAGTTGTGAAGTATAGCAGTCAGTTGGTAGTATTATGTTAAGTTCAGTTTTCCTGATTCTTTCAGTTTTGAGGACTGTTATTGGTTTTTTATGTTAAGATTGATTATGATGTTTCCCTAACAGCTACGGTGGCTGTTATTGATGTCCCTTGGCTTTCCTCTTGTTGAGGTTCTTCCAATAGGTTTCTGTGTTTCTTTTTGCAGAGTCATTATTGTTCCCGGTTTCTGGGGTTTCCTTTCATTCTCTTTTGTTTTTTCGATATTCTTGTTTCCTTTTGTTTCCTCATGTTAAAGTTGACTTTAGCCTTCCCAAAAGTTTTTGTGGTGTTTCTACCTGCTTCTTCAATTGGTTTGACTTATCTGGGGCTAGTTGTTTGTTTCTGCAGTGTTTCCTATTGTTTCCCTGAACTATTTAATCTAGCTTGCATTTGTACCTTCGTTTATTTGTGTTTACAGCTGTTTCCCAGTGTTTCTCATTACTATTTCTTGTATATTTGATTGTTCAGTAGTTTTCTTTTGATTCTAGCATGTTTCCAATTGTTTACCTCTAGTTCTATTGTTCCCGATCGCTTTATCAGATTTCCAATTTCATTGGATATAATGCCAGTGGTATAGAGTGAATGTGTTTGTATGAATGGATTCTTATTTCCAGGCAAACTGCCTCCTCCGATGCACTTCAGCTGTTGGTTTTTCTCCAATGACGTATTTTCATTGGTTGAGCGACAGAAAAGCGGTGCTCAACTTCCGCTTTCGATTCACTGTTTTGATTTGGCGATTGGTTTGATAATGGTATGAGATGCAATTCCTAGTAAGTTATTAATTTAGATGATGAACAATGATGTAAAATATGAAAATAAATATTTCTTAAAAAATTAGTGTTAAGTTTATTGTGGTTATTCATCATGAAGTTAGCTAATGGCCAGAATCTCACAAAGCAAAGAACCAATTACCATATTTTACATAGAGTTAATACTTCGAATAGTGCGAATCCGATTAGTGCGAGAAATTCGTGGAACCAATTATTCGCACTAATCAAGGCCTACCTGTATTAAAAATTGTGCCAAAATGAATCAAAAATAAAAATACAGAATTTGAAAAACCGTGTTGTATCAAAATAACATTAAACAGAGCAGCATTAAGCAGGGTCTTACCGTATATATGAAATTACAAAAAAATTGCTCATATCTCTTCATTACAATTTTATCCACTTCAATCATTATATTTAATTTGGAAGATGGGGAATTTATACATACATATGAATCTACATAAATCAGGGACAGTTTATAGATGAGAATTCCCAATGACATAAAGTAGGGCAGATGATGTTATTGGTACAGGTTATATTTCTCCACATTAACAAGGCATGCTTTAATCAATTTTTAAAACATTCATTCATTATAAATTTGTTATAAAAGCAAAATAAACCTTGTAAATCAATTTTTTGATATAAATTACATTTGCTTGTAAAATTGGGGTCTCATATATAGAAATCTTATAAACCAAAGTTGACCTGTAATAGTATTTCAATAATAGTTACAACAATACTACAACAAGAGTTAACAATTTTATCACTAATGCATTTATCAATAGCACTGTTATCATATCATAATAACTATATTAATTGTAATACAGTGATATCTAGGATCACGAATGTCTCAGTTCATGAACAAATTGGTCTACGAACACCATTTGCAAACAAATTTTGTTTCGCTTTACGAACGATGCTTCAGTTCACGAACACACACAGAGTGCATGGAGCGCACGTGACTCGCGGCACACAAAATCCTTCACACAGCCTTGCCCCCAGCAGTAATCCAGTTCGCCCAGCTCACATGGGTACAGTAAAGTTCCAACAAGTGTTGATATTTTAGTTTTTTTTCTTTATTTAATTAAATTTATCCCTTATTATGGCTTCCAAAAAAGTTAAAAGTGTTAGTGAAGGTGGGGGTTAAACATGCTTTCTTCTAATATTACTGTTATATTTATTTCCTTTCTGTATTATTTCCACACAAAGCCATAACATGTTAAAAATTTTTTCTAGGATAAAAAACGTATTATTTGGATTTACATTAATTGCAATGGGAAAAATTGATTTGGATTACGAACTTTTCGGATCACGAACAGGATCAAGGAATGGATTGTGTTTGTGAACCGAGGTATCACTGTATACTATTTAATTTTTACCTGATTAGGCCAAAAATTTTTAAATGTGATGACTAATTGAATTAGAACAAATCTATATTCTAAATAAGGTTATAAACAGTTAAGCAATATAATCTATAGAGATTTATAGAGAAGGAATTCCACATTCACTCATTTATTTTGACCTGATTTTGCCAAATTTTTGAAGAATGTTATTTAATCTAAGAAATATCTATACCTCAAATTTAATCAATATTGGTTGAATGATGTGATCTGTAGAGGAGAAGAAAAACATTTTGCTGATTTTTGATATTTTCAAAATGCTCTAGTTATTTTAAGTAGATTTTAAGTGTCAAATCTGGCAATTAGTGTCTTTTTGAATACTTTTACTTTCTCAAATGTAATTGTCATATAAATAATATATAACTTAGAACAAAAATCACAGCGATTTAAATTTTGACTAGAATGGTTCCTGCTATAAGGGTCAGTCAATAACTACTGTACTTGGCTTAGAATCAATTTATTGCTCATCTGAATCTTGGCTTAGTCCAATTTATCTAGATTAACATATCATTTTATACAGAAAATTGAAGGTAATCATTAAAATTGATGAAACAACAACTGAACATTTTTGGATAAAGAAGTAGGTAATCTTTTCTAAGTTTGAACATTAAATTAATGAAATTTTCATAGAACATAAAATTCTCAGGTATGTCTTTGTAAGAGAATGAAAAGTAGCAGTACAGAGGCAAACTCAAGGGAGGATTCATAGAGTTCTGAACTTTCCTTCCTTAAAATGTGATATAAGGGTCTGAAACTTACAATGTCCCACAAATGTTCTCATTCCATTTGATCTCTTAGGGCCAAATTTGATCTAGAGACTTCCTGCAACCCTGTAGGTAACATAGGCTATCCTGGGTCAAGATTACCCCAGGAAGCAGGGCATTTTGGGTGGCAATGAAAATGCCTTCATTTAAATCCTTCAGAGTGATGTTCAAATTCAGGATAATATCATAGCAATACAAGCATGATGTCATCAATGATGTAACAATGCATGATGTCATAAAATACTTCTTTTACATGATGTGATGACATAATGAATGACATCACTATGATGATGATGCAATCACAACATATTGGCTAAATCAACTGATTATAATTAATGGTAAAATTGGCATGAAAAGCTAATGGATTTCAAATGCCATAATAAATTATATGATATCACTGTGACATAACAAGAGATTATGTCACAAAATCTATGGTAAGTGACATCACGATGACTTCTTCATAATGCCAATGAGAGAAAACTGTGATCAGCCAATTGATTCTAAATGCTATAATAAATGAAATATTAATCTTTTAAAATAACAGCACTAGGAAGCAGTTGAATATCACTATAAAAACTCTTTTATTGGAACGTTTTCGGTTATCGTATAACCATCATCAGCATTTTACAATAGAATACAAGAAGTTTTTAATTCGTTTCGAACCAGAATTAAAGAACTGAATATAATCATTTAAAAATTTCAAAAATTAAAAACATATTTTTGTGTCTATAATTTCGTTAAAACAATAACATAATTTATACATATTACGTACGATGTAAAAAATTATTTTCTAAATTGGAAATATTATTAATCTGTATGTATAAAATCCGAAGACTTGTAGCTACATTACTTAATATTTACCAAATTAAAATTAAAAAATACAGCCCGCATTGAATATTTTACGTAATTGGGTAGCGCGCATCTGTGTTATCGGCTTCGCCTAGATACACATACTGAGAAACAACCTCAAGAGAATAATTATCAAAAAACCATTTTTCATAAAGAGCCGGCCTACCACCTTTCCTAAAAACCATAACCTTAGTTTTGGCAACATTTAACGTCAAACGGAAATCATTACAGAACCTAAATAAAATATCAATCTCTTTTTGTAACATAACCGGAGAATCCGCTAAAATAACTGCGTCATCCGCATACATCAATATATGCAAAAAATTTTGGTCATCCAATTGCAACCCAGGCAAATCAGAATCATTTAGGTATTTAATCAAAACATTTACATATAAAGAAAAAAGAATTAGACTCAATACTTCACTTTGTAAAACACCTCTAGCAATTCTAAATGAATCAGAAAATCCGTCAGATGTTTTTACCTTAGCCGTCGCCTTACTATACATATCTTTAATTAAAGAAACAAATAAACGACTAACTCCCATTGCAATCAGAAGGCCCCACAGCAATTCATGGTCGACACTATCAAATGCTGCCTTAAAATCCACAAAAACAACATATAATTTTCCACGCTTTTTCCTTAACCGATTCTGAACTAAAAAATTCAAAATAAAAATCTGGTCTGTGCACGAAAAACCAAATCGAAAACCAGCCTGCTCCTGACACAATAACCCGGCAGAATTAATCCAACGGATCAATCTTTGATTCAAAATAGAAGTAAATAATTTAGTAACAATAGGTACAAGAGAAATAGTACATAGTATTGACCACTACATCTAGTACCCATCTACCATAGACTACCATAGACACCATCTAGAACATAGGATTGACCACAAGGAACCTAGGTGATAGAATCCAAGAACACAAAGCCGATATTTTTGGAAGGTTATTTCATCTGCCTCATTGTCTTTATCTTGATTTTCACTATCTTTTATTGAACTTAAAATGTCATCATCTGTGTCGGATATCTGTCTATGATAATGTCTTCATCCATGTTTAAATATTCATTAAGTGAGATTTTGTCATTTATTGTATCTGTTGACTGTAACTGGTTCCAACATTCCTCAGTATGTGACAGTACATTAACTTCTTCCACAACAGACTTTTCAGAGATGCCAGCTTTTATGAAGCAATTCTGTATTGTTATTTCCGCTACGTCATTTAGCCACACTTTTGCTAATTCTGATATACACACTCTGAGATTAATTACAATGTCAATGGGTTGATCGTTTTCAAGTACAAAAATTAGTTTCTTGAGAATCTGTTTTCGATAATGCATTTTAAGATATTTTATTACGCCTTGATCCATTGGTTGTAATTTTGATGTTTGGAGGAAAAAATACCAAATTCACATTTGTTAATTTTTTTGTTATAGAAGAAGGATGTGCAGGACAGTTGTCTACAAAAAGAACAACTTTTCTCTTCTGTCTTGTCATTTTTTTATCAAAATTAATTAACCACTTCTCAAAAATCTCACTTGTCATCCATGATTTCTTATTGTATTCATAGTCAACTTCTAATGACTTCACTCCTTTAAAACATCTTGGCTGCTTGCTTTTACCTATAAGCAAAATTTTAAGTTTTTCTTTTCCAGACATATTGACACAAAGGACAACAGTTATTTGTTCCTTGCTATTTTTACCTCCATAGCATTTATCGTCTTTAAAAGTTAGAGTCTTACTTGGTAAACATTTAAAAAAACCTCCAGTTTCATCCATGTTAAAATCATCATCAGGATGATACTCCTGTAAAATTGGTTTTAAAATTGTAGTTTTCCACTGTACACCAATTTTAATGTCTCAGATACGCAATTTTCAGCCATTTCAACACTGCTTCGTCCACAATTAAGGACATGTAAGTACGATGGTACATACATGTCCTTAATTGTTTTCTGTTAGCTCCTGCAACTTCATGAATTTTTAAAACAGATTTGCGATTCTTTAGTATTGTTGACGCTGTACTTTGTGGAATCCCGAATTTCTGCACAACATCTTTCCTTTATGAGTGGTCCTGAGATAGGCATGCTCTCACATCTTCAGCCATTTCAACACTGCTTCGTCCACGTCATCATACTTACATGTACTTAATCATTTTCTATTAGCTCCTGCAACTTCATGACTTTTTAAAACAGATTCCCAATTCTTTAGTATTGTTGACACTGTACTTTGTGAAATCCTAAATTTCTGCTCAACCTGTTTTTTTTCACTCCACATCTTTTAGCAATTCCACTTTTTCTGTGACACTCAATGAATTTCTCTTTGGCATGGTAAACGTTTTAGTAGAGCTGAACAAAGACTAACTAAAATCTCTCGGTTCAGGTTTTGGTTTTAAGCCAATTAACACAAGTAGCATACAAAACCAAAACAAGCTTTGGAATTTTACACTAACCCCCTCTACAGTACAAATCGACAGATCCATTTTGTTTATTTGTCGGCTTTTTCTAGCCAGACCCAATCTAGACTCCTTACCGTATCCTTTTCCCTCGCTCTGAAATTAAAAATTTCGACATATAGGAATTTTTTTCGATATATAAAACAAATTTCAATGGAAATTTCACAGGACTAACAAAAAATTTTGGTATACGGAGAATTTCGATATATGGAGGTCTGACTGTATTAATATATTTATGAGCCTGCTTTAAAAATATTAAAAAAGAATATTTTTAAGCAAATTCATAATGAATTAAAACAAAATTCACTTTATTTTTATTTAGATATTTTTGTATGTAAATCTACATAAATCAAATTTGGAGTTAGCATTTATTCTTATTATATAATTGTAATTTTGTTATATTTGTGCTTTTTAGCATACTTAATTCTGTTTTTACATGATAGATATGTTCCTGAAGAATGCTTGTAAAAAATTATATTGTATGAGAAAATAGATGATTGTTCCAGACCTAAAAATTCACCAAAAATAATACAATAAACCATATGAAAAATCATGTTAGAATTTTATTATTTTTACGTGCTTGTACTTCTAATTTCATAAAGATTGCACATGTCTATAAAAAATTATTATATAAAGTAAATTATCATTTGAAAAGAAAAATAAAGTACAATTTTACATTAATGCTATATGAATGAAAATAATATCAATAGAAAGATGATGATGATGAGTAGAAAAAACTCTCCAAAAGTACTGCACTTTTATCTGGTGCAGGTTTTGAGAAAATGAACGATGAAATTATAATATTTCTCCTCATACTGTATCTAAACCAATAGGTACTGCCATTTCGAAAAGTTGTTTTGAAATCCGAGATATAGTATTTTGGTATCCAAGGTATAGTTTTTTGGAATGAATCTTTAACAGAACAGCCTTAGCTGATTCATGTTTTAATTATCATTCTGTGGGAGGTTTATTTTTAATTCTTTAATGTTTGATTTTTTCCAAAAGATAAAATTAAAATATTGAAATTGAAGATTTGCTTTTCCACCAACTGAGATTAAAAGTACAAATCAACAGTTCTATTGTATTAAATATTCATTCCAAAACTATATCAGCTTTCAAAACAGGCTTTCAAAATGGCAGTGTGCACCGGTTTAGGTACTACATGTGGAAAAATACTATAAGTTTATCATTCACTTTCTTGAAATCTGCACTAGATAGAAGTGCAATCCTTTTGGAAGTTTCCTCTACTTGTCCACATCTTTCAATCAGTACTATTTTTGTTTATATAGTGCTAATATAAAACTGTACTAAAAATAACATGTTACTTATTCATAAACACCAAAATTATACAAAATAATATGAGTTACACATAACAAGATTTTGATTAACTTTTATTAAATTTTTTATACCATTAAACTTCAAAAAATTACTTTTCACTTTATATACCAAACCCAAAATGTGGACAAAATAAATTCCCTATTGAAGTTATATGTATAATTAGAGGGAATTCCTCAGAAATTTTTTTTCTAATTGGAATCAAAAACAATGACATGTTGGCAAATAATGTGAAGCAAGTACTCATTTCACTGTATTATGAAAAAATTTTTTTTCTTAGAATTTGGGTTGATCTTGTTAGTTAAATCAAAATTGTGTAAAAAATTTGTGTAAAAACAGAACTGGATGTAATCAAGTTTTATCATTTTAGTTTATCCCCTAATACAGAGATGGGCAACCTACAGCTCCTGGGCTGTATGCAGCCTGCGTTGCACAAAATATTACAAAATAAATAAATAAAATAAAAAAATCCCTGAAATATATCCAAATTCACTTTAAATGTACAAATAATACACAGTTATAAGCTCTCCGTTAAAGTGAAAAATAATTATTTATTGCAAAGTACTTTCGGTTTTAATTAATCATCATCAGTGCAAATATTGCATCTTTATATCAAAACAAGATAGAATGGTTATCAGATTTTATAATGATTTTTAAAAAAATCCCTTAACCACTAAAACCAAATATAGATTTTTACAGCACCTTTTCCAGTAAATATAGAAAATGTGCCAAATGAACTTCGGTTGGAGATAATAGACTCATAAAGTAATTTAAATTTGAAAGATACTTTTGAAGAAAAAATTTAGTATATTTTTATAAAATTTTTATCAAAGAAAATGAGTTTCCCAATTTCAGGAAGCATGCATCAAAAATTCTATCATTATTTTCTACAACTTATGTTTGTGAATAGGTTTTTCTGCCATGATTTAGTGAAAAGTAAAACAAGAAATAGGCTAACAGGCTTTCTCTCAAAAAATAATTAAAAATTAGCAGTAACTAATATTCAATCAAATATATCGGATATATATTACATTCACATCAGTTCCAGAAAGTCACATTAAATATACCTATGTTAATTTATAGTCATATATGAATAAAAAAGTGTGATTTACCAACATATTTTTTTTTTTTTTTTCTTCTTTTGTGTGGTTTATGTCAGTTCGAAAGTTTTAAATGTGGCCCTTACATAGAATAAGGTTGCCCATCCCTGCCCTAATAAATGCATTCATGAATTTCTAAAGGTCTTTTCACAATTTTAGCCAGTTCCTTTTCTAGAATAAAAGATTTGGATTTCCAAACATTAATATTTACCATGAGCAATTCTTTTAATAAATATTTAATGTGGGAAAACTAACTATAATTTGTCTTTAACCCGTTGAGATCCACAAGCTATTTCAAAATAAACCTAATTAATATGCAAAAAATTCATATTGTGTGAAATCTTGATTAATTTTCATTGAAATTTTTAAAAGTTTTACAGTTTATTAAATTTTTATTCTCATTCTAATGATGAATTTTTTTTGACTTTTCATTCATTATATGAGATCAACAAAAAAAATTTTTTATATGAAATCTTAGCCATTCAATGAAATTCAAATTTTTGGATAGCAGCAAAAATTAAAGATTAATGAAAAAAATCTGTCCTTATTTTCAAAAAAGTCAATAAAAAATGAAGTATCATGCATATTTTGATTAATAAAAATTGATGAAGTTATGTTATATAATCAGTTCAAAAGTAAAAAATTTATTAAAATATTGTCATTTTTATTAATTTATATTTATAGATATGCTTTTCCTTCAATTATATTAAATTTTGTTTAAAGTTTTTTTATAAATTTTGGAATTTAGATCAAAAAAATCCAGCATATGTAAAAGTGCCCCTTTAAATTACTTAAGGGAGTTTGGATTTTCGTGTTTTTTATGTATAGAACAAAAAAGTGAACAATTAAAAAATATTATTGTTTATTTCAACAGAATTAAACAATATTTTTGTATTATCTACAATTTTTAGAATTTTATAACTCATTTAAATAGAAAAAAATTAAACTTTTACTTAAATTTTCAAAAATATAATTTATTTCATACTAAAACAACAATTATTTTCATATAATAGATTAATAAATTGAAAAAATGATGAAAGAATCTAAATTCTATTAAGAGAATCCTTTCAAAACAACTTTTGTAAAAATGTAATTAAAAAAATTTAGGAACCACCATTGAAGGTGCATATTTTCATCAAATAAATCATTAAAAAACTAATCTGCAATATCTCTATTGATTAAATCAGGATTGAATTTTCTTTATTTACTTGTTTTTCATTCCACTTCCATGACATGTATACATATTAATAGATCTTAAAGGGTTTTAATAAAAAAAATTGATTTTGATTATAAAGTAACATTATTGTTTATATTTTATAAATCATTTCATTATTAATTGATTAGAAATTGATTAATACTAGCACTAATTAGCAGATAAAAATATTTCACAATTTATTTGTGTACTGAAAACATTGCACAAATTAAATAAATTGTGAAATATTTTTGTCTGCTAATTAGTGTTAGCATTGATCTATTTCTAATTAATTAGAGATAGTAAGCAGTAATCATTAGATGTATTATCAATTAATTGCAAAGTTACAAATCTTGAAGATTAACAATAATCTAACACAGCGTTTCTCAAACTTTTTTCATTACGAGATTTTTCGCGACCCCAGGTATTAAATATGAAATAAAACGTACAAGTATATAAGTCATTTACACACTTATTAAGATGAACACAATCAACCAACCACACCGAAAATTCATATACACACTTATTAAGATGAACACAATCAACCAACCACATCGAAAATTCATATGTTGTCATACGTTAAATATTGGGCATTTGTGAAATTACATATAAACTGAAATTCAAGTGTTTGAATTTAATTTTTGTGACCCCAGAATTTCGCTTCGCAACCCCTTTTAGGGTCACGACCCACAGTTTGAGAAACGCTGATCTAACAATAATTTTTCAAAATTCCTAGAGTCCACCTGGCCTGGCTTTGTAAATTACTGGAAAAATAAATTCCAAAATAAGCTAACAATAAAAACAATAAACAGCTAGAACTACCCTTAATAAAATAGTGACATCGTTTTAAAATAAAAATTAGAAAAGTTAGTATACCTCTAAATTGAATAAAAACTAATAAAGTTAAGTAATAAAAATATATTAAACCCACAAAAGCACAGTGTTAACAAGCTTTATTGAAATAATAATAAAGCATTAAACAATTCACTTAAAATAACTTATTTAATTATCAAAGATCCAAAAACAAAATAATAATCCAAATATTAAAATAAATCTTAAATTAATTAAACTACCAAACCTCCACTCACACTACTAGAAAATACTTAACTATACCCTTTTCAACAAAAGAACTTTCAAGGCTAAATTCGATGATCGACGAGTCTTTTCAGTTAGATTAACGATAAGCGATACAATGTAAAACAGATCGCAGTAGAGAATTTATTACCATTTTCGATCGATATTGAATTAAAACGTAGTAATCAAATTAAAATATTTCAATTTTTACTTTATAAATGCTAAAATTAATTATTATTTGAAAATTTATTTTAAAAATTAACATTTTATTTCTTTAATTTTTACTGTTTTTATTATACATTTGGTTACTCTTTACCAAATGTTTTAGTCCTAAAAAGGACTGTTTGTTCAAGTTCTGAAAAGAATTGTTAAAATAGTCCTGAAAAGGACTTTTTATTAAGGTACGGTCAAACCTCGGAAGGTGTGTTTCTAACTTCTTCATCACTGCTATTGGTGTCTGTATCTCCAGAAAAACTGATGATAAATGGATTGACATGTTCTTCGATTAAATGATCCGTTTCCTAATGTAATTTTTCTATACCTTTAATATGCTTGATAACATTTTTCCAATTAGAAGCTGTAACATTATAAATAGCGGTTGATGTCAGCTTTCGACATCAGCTAGCTTAAACGATGTATTTTTTGATCGAACAGTTTCTTTCACTTGTGCCCACTTAACCACTTAAAATACTTTGTTTCACTTAAAATCACAAAGATACAGTGGTAATCATAAAACAATATGACCTTTAGATTTTGCTAACAAATTAATTCTATAGGATTAAAATCACAAAGATACAGTGGTAATCATAAAACAATATGACCTTTAGATTTTGCTAACTCATTGATCTTGTAAATTTTGGTTTGTGGTTTGTGCAGCTTTATTAAATCGTACTATTTGATTTCAGCATATTGGAGGAATGAGCAATGCCTTTTCTGTTTAACCAGTTTATCATTTCATTTTTACGGGATGCTGTGGTTGGAGTTTTCGCCACTTTAGAATGGTAAGGAACATTGTCCATAATTATTACAGATTTTTCAGGAATATTTGGTAGTAACTGTTCTTCAAACCATTTTCGAAAACAAGCACTGTTCATTTCATCGTGGTAATTAGCAGAGTTTGTCCGAGATCGAAATAAAAGTTGAGCATTTGGTACAAATCCCATTACACTTCCAGCATGAGTTAAAATTAGTCGACAACCTTCACCAGCCAGAATTTGACGACCACGAATAGATTTATCCCCATTCCAGTATTTAATATTTCCGTAATGTTCATTCACCCAAGTTTCATCTAAATATATACAGTGGATTCCGCTTAATTGGGACACATCTGGCCAAGCCATTTTGTCCCAATTAAACGACCTCTCCTCTTTGCCATGTCTTTCGGACCTGTTTGGCTTTTGGCTATGTTCCATAATCCTGGAGGCAGGTAAGGATTTCTTTTGGTATAAGAATTACGCCCAGGCTTAGGTATAAAACTAAGTCTTATCGTGCAAACAGTCTGTTGTCCTTTTTATTGAAGACATTGGCGAGGTTGGTGGTAGTGTTGAACATTGAACATTGATGTTTCGATATCAATGTTTAGAGGTCGATGTTTTATGAACATCGATATTTTGGTATCGATGTTCGATGTTCTTTCTGTTTATTTAGTAGAATTGATGTTTGGGTTAAGTAATAGTATATAATATTTTTTTAAATGGAATTTTTTTATAATTGCTAATGATTTTATTTAATTTTTTAGGTTTACATTAGGAAAATCGAACAATCCATTTGGCAATACTAATTTAGTGCTTATATTTGTCAGGTAAGACATTTTATTATCGTCATTTAATTAATATTTGAAACGCTTTCAGTTTATTTTTTTATTTCAAAGCTTTTATAGTTTTGTGTCTCAGTAAGTATGCCTCCAAAAACTTTTCTGTGGCAGCATTTTGCCAAAAATAAAAGTAATTCTGCAACTTGCATATTTTATTCAAAAGAACTGAAAACTAATGGTAATACCATGAATTTAAGGTGTCTTCTTGAAAGCAAACATCCACAACTTCTTGGAGTTCAGAAAGACTTGCAGAAGGAAGAAAAACGCTGTCAAGAGACTAAGCATCATCGTCATCCAGGAAAACAAAGAAAAATTTCTCAGACATTTAGAAGCATTGAGGAGTTCAAATCAGGTGAATCAGCAGAAAAATAAGGTAAATCAAGCCCTTATATTTATGGTGTGTAAAGACAATAAGCCATTGAGTATTTGGATTGTAAAGGTTTTCAACATTTTATAAAGAAAATAGCATCTTCATACAAAATTCCTTCTTGACCAACAATTAAAAGATTAATTTCCAATAAATAATGTATATTTAATATGGTATCAGTAGTCAAGCAACAGCTCAAACAGAAATTTTGCTTATTGACAACTGATTGACAAGCTAATGAAACTCCTCTTCTAGATGTCTGTCCATACAGACAAGATAATGTAATTCTTTTTCTGGATGTCTGTCCATACAGACAACTGATTGACAAGCTAATGAAACTCCTCTTCTAGATGTCTGTCCATACAGTCAAGATAATGTAATTCTTTTTCTGGATGTCTGTCCATACAGACAACTGATTGACAAGCTAATGAAACTCCTCTTCTAGATGTCTGTCCATACAGTCAAGATAATGTAATTCTTTTTCTGGATGTCTGTCCATACAGACATCCAGAAAAAGAATTACATTAGCTTGACTGTCACTTTATAGATCAGGAAAATAATTTATGCAATGTAGCATTGGATGTTTTTATAATGAATAATGAAAAACTTCTTACTTTAGATATTAAATAAAAGCAAACAATAAGCCAAATAAGTAAGATAAATCGTTTGATTTATCTTACCTATTTGGCTTGTTGTTTGCTTTTATTGGATGTTTTTATATTGAAAGAACGGTATATTATTGAGTATCTAACTAATAAACTAAAGCAGTTGATAAAATACTGAGAAATAGATGAAGAATATGTCAATGCAGTTGTTACTGACAATGCACAAAAAAAAA